>LUCM01009538.1:13888-103189 GCA_008360955.1 Fasciolopsis buskii
AAAGAACTATATACAGCGCACGAATATAAAAGAGGTATTAATCTCTTCTTCTCATCACTCTTCATAGGGCATATGTGTACATCTCTGTCATCTGTGTAGTTGGCTGTCTGGAGACACTATGCTTATAGGAGGGGTGCGCGCGTGCGCGTTATAGGCACAAACATTTGACTAGTGTTCACCGAGCGAGTGAGGAGCATCCACTTGACACTTTTGAGGGCCGTCGCATATCTATGTATCCGAGGTCGTGGTGCGAGACACCGCGACGTGCTGAGCGATCTTCGCATCTGCTTTGGAAAAATTTACAGGGAAACTACTACATGCATGACTGGATTGTCGACGGACAATCCCATAAAAATGGAAAGGCGTGGAACTTAACTTGTTCTCTAAACTGAAGCTGCTGAAGCAGTTACGTGAATCTGACTGAGAAGTCTAAGAATACTTATCGGGGGGTCGCACTGAAGAAATTCGTGCCGCAGAGACGTTCCCTTTTGCGAAATATTTTGAAAATTCCAAGACGGAGGGAAACGCTTCAGAAAGAGTCAGTTAAATGACCGTAGTTTAGCCTAGCGATCCTGGACCAGTTTATTCGAGTAACAGAGCGTGATCCAGACCAAATGCATAAATATGTATATTATATTCACGTCCTCGCGGCCCATAAGGCATTGTGGCCACTTGTGGCATCCACCTCTGTATCGGCCTCCATGTGAACTCGCGATATCTAATAAATCCCAAAGATAGGCTGTGGGAGCGGTGGAAAGTCAACGTTATATTTCTAACTGAAGTGCGCGAGCGGGGCCATGCATAAACAAACACAACGCGCAAATGATGACCTCGCTTGACGGCCAACGCCCGATTAACCAAACAATCCGTACTAACAAATCCGTGTTCCGCTAAATGGACTTCTTGGAAGACCGTCGGAGAAGGTCTTCGAGTGATATAATGCGGAACGAGCCGGAAACAGGTGGATGCTTCCTGGTCTCAGCATCACTCACCAACGGGAAAAAGTGGGTCGCTCATTTTGGTGGTTCCATGGCTAATAGTTGTTGCGAGCTGACCGTGCACCGGAACCCCAACCTGGGAAACATAATTAGCAGGTGAACTTAGGGGGTATGATCCCTTAGCCTAACTGCGCCCGCACACCACTGCAGCCGAATTTCCCGTCCGATGTGCGCTGGTCAAACCGTTGGATCAGACCGCGTCCCATATTCAACAGTTTTACCCTCGCTCAGATTATTTGCCGGACGAGGTTGAAGTTGATTGTCTGACCTCTGGTTATCGTCATTGACTGATGCTTGCATGACGTCAACCAAGAGAACGACGTTTGTCATCCCGGAATCAGTGTCGCCATCTCGGCCCTGGGTGTTGCTCTGAAGAAGGGAACTGCAAACCAAATCTTGCGGAAAATTTGCTGGTTTTTACCGATGGATCTTGGACTTGGTGGCGGACGCCTAACGGCCTTCGGTCCTCCCATTTCCGTTGTAAAAATGTGGACCACATATCCATCGGTACATGAACTATCACAACTAACACGTTAAGTACGGTTATGCACATACATCGGGAGAGTTATCAAACATCTGATGTGAAAATAGCCATAAAATCAAAATCCTACGGGTTTCTTTACTTGGCGGCCGCTATGGCCCCTTCACGCATCCGGTATTTCTGGTGCAATTGATGTGGACTTAAAATTGACTGCACCAGAGTTCCCACCGGGCAGCGCTAGTAATGGCTGTACTGGACCAGGATAGGCTGATTCGCAAGATCAGAGGAGTCCTTCGTACAATCTACATTCCACAATTTCAGGTCTAACACGAATGATGGACGCCGTGTCGTGTCAGCCCGCTAGGTTCAAAATTTTTGCTCTTGGATTGACTATTATTGTGCGTAACGGCGAGGCACACGGTGGTTGCAGTAATAGCCGAACACCGTCTAAGAGCACGAAAACATGTTTTGAAGTACACAGTGCAAACGGATTGTAACCAAAAGATCGTTTAACCCGTGGTGGGCTGGCATGAAGCGTCCNGGAGGTGAACACAGCAGGTGCGACCCCCCGGCCTAGCTGCGCCCGCACGCCGCTGCAGCCCAGCTGCGCGCCCGATGTGCGTCGGTCAAAACGGTGGATCTGACCGCGTCCCACACCCACGGGCCTCACCATCTTCCATAATCTTCGCCATGTGGGGTTGAATGAGTGTCTGGCCTCGGGTTCTCTTCGTCCTCTGGTGCGTGCATGATTTCGACCATAGGACCGATGGTTGTCGTGCCGGAGTCCGTGGAATCGCCTCGGCCCTGGGATTCTTCTGAGAGAGGGTAAAACAAAGACACTGGTGGAAACGGTGTTCGTGAGCACCGGTGGATGTTCAACATACCCGGAACTTCGGGTGTGATTTGTGGTGTTGTGGCTTCAGCCCCACCAGCAATATCGACTGGCAGCGTTGGTAATGGCTGGGCTCGGCCAGGTTGATGGAACTCATCAGATAGAAGAAGCCCGTCGTTAGACCTGCATTCCATGGTGGCAGGTTTAATACGATCGATAGACACCGTTTCGCGTCGGCCGGCAATGTCCAAAATGAACGTTTTGGGATCGCGTCTTACCACGCGAAACGGACCGGTATGCGGTGGTTGCAGTGGTGGTCGGACACCATCAACACGCACGAAAACGTGAGTTGAAGTACTCAATGCGGTTGGAATGTAACCCGAAGGTCGTTGGTCCCGCGGTGGATTGGCACGAAGCGTCCGCATGTGTTGTGCGAGATGTTTCGGTTCTTAATCTTAGTGTCATCACCCTGACCAGTGACACTGTGCGGCTAACCCGTTTTTTGATTTACGTCGATGGCCACTGAGCTGCAGCAAATATCACGTGAAGAGTAAAGTTTGGTCAAATTTTAGATATTTAGACCAGTATGGTCTATAGCTTTGGGTAAAACCGCCCCAACGGTAGGTTACTATGATATGACCAATCTGACCCAGAGTAACTCTCAGGTTAGAACGCCATGTCGCTGTGTGACACCATCTATGTCCAAAACTCGTACTAGGCAGAACTAAACGATTGCCTGCACCGGATTGGGTAACCCTGTTCCCATTATCTGTGCGCTGGCCAAGCAAGGTACAACATTCACCTAAACAGACTTTCAATGCGCTGAACTTTCCAAATTTTCTTTTAACATCGTCGGCTACTCGATCGAGTGGCCAAATTTATTCTGTTTACGTGTTGGCGCTGGCTGATATGCTTACTGGCTTCGTTCACGAATTTCCTTCCACTTTTCACGTTTCAGATCAACAATTTCGCAACCCCTCTCGGAGAAACCCTGACCCCGTACAACGTACTGTTATCCCCTTCAGACTGTGACAAGTGTGGTCGCCACTGAAGGGCATTGCCTCCGGTATGTATTGCGAATCTACCACTCATGGCAGGACCGAGATTTTTCAGGAAGGTCTGGGTTTGTAATCGGGTGAAGCGGTGCAGTTACATGGAATGGCCTGTTCTGTCGATTAGCTGGAAGCGCTGTATTTGGGTGGGGCAGTGTTATTTTGTTGGGACGGGGCAACAGTGTAAAGAACAGGTTGTGTGCTGGGAAACTGGATTTAGTTGTGTAAGTGCTAATGTTAACTGATACGCTTACTGAGCTTTAGTCCACGCTTGGTTTTCTGTTCCTGTACTTCCAAGGTCACTCATGCAACTCCTTCGAAGATCCTTGTCCCATTGGATGCTAGATTTTTGGTAACTGCGATACAAACTTGGCACACCGTGAACACGCTGTGTCTTCACGCAACGCTGAAGACTGTTCTTTCATGGAGGGTGAGTTGGGTAGTGCGGAACCTTGTGCTGCCATTTAGTAAGTTGGCCATGTAGGCCTTCTCATTTGTTGAACTCGGGATCACGAGTTCTTCCCTTTCCTGTCTTGCAGATTCAAACATTATCATCCAGCTGGAGGAGCACTGGGGAGTTCGTCCATGTACCTGCCAGCGTTACAGACTGTTGAAGCATCAGCACTCAACACACCGATCATTCAGAGTTCTAACTGTCTCCTGGGGTCTTAAGGTGTATAAACTGTTGTCACAGTTGAAAGAAGGCTAATGTTGTTCAGTATCTTTATTTCCTAAAATAGCCAGAAGTTTGTATCCGATAACTTTTGTTACGTGTTCATAAATCATGTGATGTGATGTTAAACGTTCAGTTGTTTTCCTTAATAATGGCAAGCGCCGACGGCATAGCACATCTCAAAAGAATTTCACAGCGGAAGTTTACGGTTATTTACAGCCAGGGTGGCAAACCGACGACGTAAGATGAGCTGAGCCCGTCATAATCCTACCGCCTCCGTTTGTTCTGCGATTTTGCCAAGACGCTCCATTCGAGGGCCCGTGAGTGGTCGTGATGGGAGCAGTTCAACCTAGCTCACTTCCCTGACCAAGTGAAAATTGAATTAATCGTGTTTGAGGTCCGACCGCATCTTCAAATGGGCCTTGTTCAATGTGCACATGATAACGCACCCCGGATTGAGCTGGCGGTTGCCGAGCCCGTGCGATACAAGCCAACAAGTTCAAGGCCTGCGCATATTTATGTTGGGGAGAGAGAATAAAAATTTTGGTGTTGTAGGTTGGTAAATCCACTTATGCACCATAGGTCCAAAAGTCGACACCACCATCCGGAATCGAACTGGCAGCATTCCGCTTTCCGGGCAGACGCTCTGCCTCTGTGCTACCGTGGGCCCGGTTATCAGACGGAAATTACGTAAGCGAACATCCAGTGTTGCAAGAACATTGATCTAAGTAAGTCCGAACTTGGACGGGAGCAAATTTATCTTTGAGACATAAGAATTAGGATGGAAGCAAAATGTTCAATCTGTAGCAGAGAATCTGCTTACTAAAAACATGCAAGTGTCCGCCCATAAAAGCCTTAGAAACTTGACCTCGGTTGATTAGGATGAGCTAATATTCACAGGTGCGTTGCACTGCTTTTTATGGATGCACTCGGAATCTACTTTGCGCCACCGAAAACTATATAATGTCGTTTAATTATGTCACACTCAGCAATTTTTCTTTTACCTATCCAATGTGCATGTTTTTCTCAACAAATCCAAGAGACGAGTAGCATGGATTCCAACCAACATTCCATCGCCACTCACTGCGCTGTTCGTCCACCAGGGAATTCGGTGTTGGTATTTTCGCAAAAATGGTTACCAACTTTGCATTTTCGTTACCGGATTACAGTTGATTCACCTACTTTCGCATGTCCGACTCGTCTATCTGCTAGTTAGTGTTCACTTTTACCCGACAGTCGTTGTCTATGGGCAATCACCGTGCACCTTACGTCGATAGGCTTTGCATTCGTGGTCTTAACTTTTGTGAATTTGGCCCCCTTCTATTTTTTTCCTTTACCATTATCGGAACAGTGCCTGTCCAGACTTTCATCGATGGAAATACGGCAAGATATGATTACTTCAAAGTTCCCCCTTCGTTTTCCCGATTAGTGTTCTAATGTTCCTATTGTTGCCCATCGGGATGCATTCCACAATGTCCACTAAGCACTTTCACGGGATACTGTTCCATTCCATGTGTAATCCGCTGATAGCTTATCTCTTTGGTTGTAATTCATGTCCCAATCAGAGCCCATAATCTTGCCACAAAGACTGAACTTTTGATCAATAGCACAACAGAATGCATAGACTTCAAATCGAGAGCTATGCTGAAATCTAATCAAGAATTAGTGGAATTTTCAAACGCGGTAGTCAGGGGAAAATTTCTGACCTTAAACTGGTTGGGGCTGTAAGATGATCTTTAATCTTATTAGGCCGAATCACAAAATCCTGGTAACAGTCCGACCAAACATCAGTCCGGTTCAAGGAAGTAATACCCTCAGTAATTTGCAATAAAGTCACTTATATAATCGCTCTCCCTTCAAGTCGATATAATGTGCTACGAGTTATTGTCACTTTAGTGACTTAGCTGAACTGCATTATATCATTAATATGGTCCACTTATTTTTCTGTCTAAAACGGCTTTATTGTTTGCTACATGTGGAACAATCAACACGATTTGATTGTGCAAACTACCACAAAAGTCTACAACACACACCGCTGCATTTCCAGCTCAACCAGTCTGTTTCGGAAATACGGTTTTGAAACGTTATGGTTCACAAAACAGTAGAGTTAGATTGCTCCCCTTTGGTTTCACAAATTACGTAACCTAAACCTGTGTTTATTTTTCATCCTAACCGAACCGAAAAAAGGGCCATTTCTGCTCCAGAAATCGCTAAACTGCCGATCTTAAGACCGGCCAACGACCGCGTGCTTTCTGCTTGAATCATAAAAAATGTCTCGTAAATCGAAATACAGGCAAATGGTTAATGCTCACTACATAGCGAAGTTGGTTTCCGGTGAGACTGGCTGAAATTTTTTACGATCATTTGGTCCATTTGATCGTATATATAGCTTGAGAAGATGTGTTCCTGTTGATTGAATGGCCAACTAATCCGACAGACAACAGTCGAATTCCGCATGCACCAAGACTGGTATCTAAATTCTTGCAATTAGAATGCTGGGTTGGAGGCGAATGAAGAATCTATCCGATGGGTGTCTACTTCCACGGATTAGTGGGCCTATTTAATGAGGCCGTGTTGTTACAACCAAAGGCGAACACATCAGAGGTACCGTTACAGGGGTTATCATATAAGTACTTAATAGCATGATGATTCTCATGCCACTGATCATATTAGAATTGGCCTCCGGGACATCCTCGGCAATGACGTCACGGGATTGTACAAGACTGATAGTGAAATACGACGGTTACTGTTTGCAAAAGGCCCTGCATCTAGAGCCACTAGGCAGGTCAATTCATGAGTCCTTATATTCACTTTTCCAGTCAACTCCGGTCAACGGTGTACGGTTTATGTTTGTTGAATTAGTGAACTTCAATTCCAAACTGTTTCCATTTTCAAAGTCAAACTTGAAAGTTCTTTTGTCCTTTTCTCTGCGAATTACTCGAATACATATTTTCTGCGTCAAACATTCCCAGGTTAACTTTCCAACGATAACTTTCTTTCTATTTCCCCAGTTAATATTGGAGTAAAATACAAGATAATTTTTGGGCCATTGGAAGGAAGGACGAGAGAGAACTCAGAAAGTTGCAGCCAGGCGAACTGGGAAGTGAATGGCAGTGAAACATTAGACTAACCGGCTCTTTCGGCCTAAACATGATCACCACCGGTCGTATTTTCTGAATTCCCTTTTTTCTTCGCAATGAATACAACTCGTCTGAATAAGCTTTGTTCGATGATATATAACGATATATACATGGGCGATCAAACGATAGTTATCATTTTTCCCCCAAAAGCATCTCAGGTGTGATTTCTGACGCCACCGACTAATTTCGCACTTTAAAACTGTCCGTTGTAAAAAGCTTCCGCTGATCAAAACTGTTGGATGATATAATAACCAAAATAATTATCAATGAACCTTATAATCTGCATCGTTCCGGGTTGATAAAAGACCTGGAAAGGAAGGTAAGTAGATACTTTAACATGTGCATCCCTAGACTCCATTGAATCTAGCACACTGGTTCGTGAAGTTCTGAGGTATCCAAGCAAACTGCCTGTGAGGTCTAGGGTATCGAAATCCCTAAAGGAAGCCTATCATGACTGACTTCACCTTAATTTGCCTTCACTCCCGATGATAATTTAAGTCCACAAAAATACATTTATTTACTTGTTCTGTAGCAATTTGTTATAAGTTGTCGAGCCTAAGTTTGTTTGTTCCATATCGTTTTGCCGGCAAAAATATCGTTGCAGAGCAGCACTATGCACAACTTGCAATAATTGAATTGATTTGACGATTTTGAATATTTTATTTGTAATGCTTATCTGAAAAAGAAAGTGGAAAGTGAAAGTTGGTCCTGATAATTTCTGTAAAAACGAAAATTATAGCAAATGAACAGCATGACGTCGTGGCCTAGATCAACACAACTGTATAAACTATGAATGGCGAAATGCCATTGTTCATTTCTTTAAATTCTACTTGGAATATGCAAGAACTAAAGAAGGCCGGTTATTGATATATATTTCTTTTCTCTTCCCAATTTGTTCCCTTTCATTTTTGCTTCGTCCCCATGCTGATTCGATATAGGACAGTTTGCGATGTGCTATTGAAACAAAAGCCAGCTGTTTTTCCAGGACAAACATTTGTACGTGCCGCTTTGCGCGACTATTGGCCATCTTCGAAAAAGTCGGATCCCCTGAACAGCCACCTCACCTTTCATCATCAGTTTTTCCTCGTGCTCTCTCTCTCTTTCTCCAAACCAAATACGTTGTCTTTTTCCTGTTCTGCTTTTCAACTGATATCTTACTGATGCTCGACTTTTGTCGGCAACAACCGTCAAACCTTTCAAAGCCGCGAATCTCATTTAGTAAAAATTGATGACCAGTTCTTTAGAATAAATGTGGCCGTAAACAAAGTAAGCCCTTGAAATGTGTTTTATGATATCAAATCTTACCAGAAACGATAATTCTTGTTTTGTGCCACCAAATAAGAGAATACATATTTCGTTTTATTTTTTGTCATAAATCTGAATGTCAGGAATTAGTGGTTTTGCGTAAACATTTGGACCAAACATGGAAACCTCTTGCATGGCTTAACTGAGAGTATAAAAGGATTGGTATGGGATCACAGGTGTCATTGTTCTAACTGATAGAGAGTACGACTTAAGGAAAGTATAGGTTCAATAGTTTGGCTTGGACCCCACTAACTGGTTAGTCGTACATTTCTGAAGCATTGTTTTGACCAGGTCAGCATTCCATAAGGAAAAAATACAATAAAAGGTAACTTAGTGGTCTGGTGTGACTTTAATTTATCACCATTATCCCCACTTCCATGTGTTATTCGCCTAAGTAGACTGTCATGGAATGTTTCCTGTTCCAGGCAAACAGTTAGCCATGCACTTGTTGCTATACCATAAACAGCACTGCTTTCTAACCGGTTATGGAATCGGTTGCTGCTGTTGGACATTCTACCATTCAGTGATGAAGATATCTGGGGTTTTTACAGCTCGGGCACAACTATAAAGACAGTAACAATCAATTTTTGATGACTCTATTTGAAATAAACATTTCATATAAAAATTCCCCAGTTCACGCAGTTGAAAGTGAAATTCACACCATTGGTACGCGTACGGTATCACCAACATTTTATTACAGATTCCATATTCACTTTGAATGTAAGGTAGAATAAGTGAATTACAACCGAACCCTTCGCCATAGTCCCTATCAGTGATTCGAACTTATTTTTGATGGGTTATAAATGGCTGAAAGATAAGCTTGATAATATTTTTCTCAAATAATTTTGCAGAAATTTTTCGAGATTTTTCTCAAAGTAATAATTAAATACTAATCGATGCTACAGGGCTGTGAATTACTGTCAGTAAGATGAACCACGTTTATTCACTTTCACGGCACCTTCTGTTCACTTTGTCATGAGTTAATGTATTTTTGGCCGGCGAAATCGGCCGAGAACGTAGGCAGAAACATGCAAATGGGGATCAAGCTGTTATCCACCATTGAAAACGTTTGAAACTTAGGAGACAGGGTTAATTATACAAGTCTGCTTTGACCTTTCCTGTTTGTACAAATCATCCGGGAAAGTTGTGACATTGGATCTAAAATGAATTACTTTCAGTTAGGGTGCCTGAAATATAGGAAGCTTTCATTTCCACTATAGACCAAACAGTGGGCATAACTACATGAGCATTCATCCGAAATCAAAACTAAAAGAGGTTATCTTTCCCCAACTTTAACTGCCCAATGTCTAAGCCGTTCGTCCAGTTAAACCTGAATGAACGGCATATATATGATTCTTGCCCAAAAACATTAGACCATTTTTAAAACCGCGCGCGACTCAGATTTTCCCGAACTAAATGCGCTTTCTTTAGGATTCGAAGTGGTTCATGCATGACATACCGAAACGTTCCAGGAAATGCATTCGTTATGTGTATCTTCGTTTGTGGGCACACTAATTTCCTGCAACCATTTGATCGCCTAATTCTTTATAGACTATCTCACAAAAATCACAGTGATCGAGTTGCCAGTAACATTTTGTTAGTAAGATATTGACCGTTTTTGGAATACCAAACCTGAAAAATTATTTGAGTTGCAATCATTTTGTTTTGAGGATTGTTTAAGCTTACTGACTTTCGGGCGTTGCGTATGCATTATATACATATATATATGATTCGGTTGTAATTTTATGGAAATGTATCTATCGCAGGTTGACGAAAAATTTCTACCCTAACCATCCTAAGACGTCTGTTTTCCAAAGAGGCTACATGAAAAAATTACCTAAATTTTTCGAATATCCAATAATAACAGAAAATGTGATCGCCCATCACCAGCTTCTGGCAATCTGTCAACAAAAATCTCCGTTATAATCTAACCTCACATGACAAACCGAAATTGCATTCATATTTTCTGTGATCGAGCCATAAAACGTCAAGGAGACATAGTGGCAGAAAATACGCACGAGAAATCAAGCGACATTCTACAATACTAGTCATAGATAAGCAAATTTATTGAGAACTGTAACAAATAAGTTGTTTCACGCAGTGTTGTCAGTTCATCAATCAAAATATGCAATAAAATGTTGTGACAAAACATTTACCATATTCGCTTTCGCTCAACCAGCTGGTCTCACAAACAGCAAAGCTGACCAACAAGCCATTTTTCAAACAGCAGGCTAGTATTTAGTTAACTGGTGTTCATTGGACTCTCAACGGCAATTTGGAGTTCAAAGAGGACGATTTCAAGCAACCGTTACGATAATGTTTTTGTTGAATTGGGGAAAATAGTGTATCATCTAACATTACTGTCCCTTGTTCAGCTCTAAGGGAACATGTTTCCGTTCGTTCTACTCAAACCTGTTTGATGTGTGTTCGTTGGCTCCCCCAGTCCAAATAGCATTGGGCTTTGCTCGATCGCCTCCTGGAGTAGTGGATTAAGTGAAAGTAAACTGTATGCTTCCTTGAGTTACATTATCATAGCGCTCAGAGCTCCTCTACGCTTGAGAAACATACTTTGGAGTCAACCCAGCTTTTGCCGGACTGAACCATCTACGCGTGTCAGGGTTTACGTAAACAGTTGACATTTCTTAGGATCAATGTTCTATCAAAACAATTCTTTTCGTTGCAGTCACGTAATGGTCTGCGAAAATTTTCCACCAGTTTAAGTGGTTTGAAAATAACTACAAAACGAAATGAATTCAAATTCTTTTTGAGCAATTTCTCATTGGAAGCCTTATTAAGTACTTATCGCTTATGCTAGCCTTCATCTCGAATTATTAGTCGCTTATGATCATCAAGTCCTTCCACTCATTTCGGCAGCAGCGTAAGGTTTCCAGCTGCTCCATAAAGAGCATTCTACAGGAGGTGAATGCCATGTAATATGGGGAGCGTTCGCGCATCTTCAATGATTACACAGTTAATGAAACAAATTGGCGAATTAGCTCGTCTTCGGTGATTCGTACTAACGCCATTACATCGCATCATATTAGAAAGAATTTTTAGAGGGATTGGATTAGTCAGACGAAAATATAGGTGTGGAAGGGATTTGTGGTGTTACATTCATTACCCGAAAACAGATGAATATGTCGTGTTTTGGTCTACGGTTTGCATTTGGGCGGAGGGTGGGCCAGGTTAGTTGAAGGCCAACCGCAAGTTGTTTTTGAGAATACAGTGGAGGGTTGTAAAGACGGATCGTGACAGTTTTTGCTGTGCTGAAAACGTTACACTTTTCCAGCGTAGACTGGTGACCCCTGACCTTATACAGGACCCAAAATGCTTGCATCACATCATCACGGAGTGGTTAGCCTGTGCCAGGTATGAAACGACTACACAATTAAGTGAATCAATTGTTCCGGTGCTGAAGTATGCAGGATAGTACTCACGGATGCGTTCAGACAAGCGGCTGGTTTTACAGCCGGTGTACATTGTCCCACCGGAGCATGCGAATGAATAAACAAAATATGAGGCTGCAAATTCAAGAACTTTTTCTATCAACCGTAATGACACCACGATAAGGAATTTGAACATGATTCGGAACTTAGCTGCTTAAAATGTCCTACAGATAGCGCTAGTCAGCCTTCGTGAGATCTCTGCTAGCTTGTCACCTTTGAATGGCAGAGACATGCAAAGTAGCTTTCTCTTCATCGATATCCTCTAGGGAACTTCTTTTTCTACCTCCAATTCCTTATCAATTAACCGACTTGGGAAGCCATTTTTGATGAAAACTACTCATCTTCTGAAGTTCTGGCTCAACAGTAACTCCCGTGAATATTCTTTTTTCTCTGGCTACGAGGAGTCTAATTAGGTTCTTCTTTACACCAAGATGAATACAGTTATGAAAGTGAAAGCACTGTCATGTGTATTGATAATCGAACTTAACGGTCGTCCAGACGACTCAGTAATACGTCCAGGAATGTTATTTAATTACTCAACTCCCTCTCTCTTTTGAATTTTACATGTAGGAGGGCCAAATTGAAATTCTTCAGTAGTCACTTCTCGTCGAGAAGTTGGGTGCACAAAAGATGTCATCCACAAAACGTTGGTTGAAGTAGGAGACTGGACTGACTATTCTAGTGGGCCACTTTCCGGCTTTGTTATGAAAATGTCGGGTAGAAATGGACTGAGTTGGGGCCTCAGTGCTACGCAATTCTCCTGGCGACAAACTTGCTTGTTAGATTTAAATTGGAACAATAGTTGTTTCAAGTCTACTATCGGAAGACTTGTCACTAACCCAGTGTTCTCGAAGTGATGAAAGAGGTATTCAGTTGTTTCCGTGATCGGAGCGTTGGTAAAAATAACAGTGACGTCTAAAGAAAGAATCCTTCGACCTTTCATGTCTACCCCTTTCGCGGAATTGATAAACTCAAGTGTCTTTTAGGCCATGTCTTGTCATCTTCTGTTTAACGGGTTCCAGCAGCCTAGCCAGCCATTTTTCCACGACATGATACAGGGAATCGCACATGTTAAGAACTGACCTTAAAGATCTCCATCATGTATTTTTGGTAAACGGTGCATTTTCGGAATAGTGGTTCTCGTAGGCTGAATCAGTTCGAATGTACTCGAATCCATTATATACTTTTGCTTCAACCATCGCAGGATATTCGAGAAGGGTTTTTTAATCTGATACGTTTTACCGTTCTCCTGTCATTTTTGCGAATTTTGATTTGTCAGTCAAGATGGTCTCCATTTTTTCTACCTGGCCGACCTTGATAATATGTCAGAATTTTTCTGTAGTTTTCGCAACAGTCTCCGATTTTCAGGCCTCGGCAACCCACTCCTTCAATGTCTAGGGTGATGAATCTAATAGCATGTATTCATCAAGTTTGATTTGAATGTTTGCAGTTCAGTATATGCTGACTGCGATAAACTCGATAATTGAGAAAAAAAGTTCCTCAAAATCAACTTCTTAGTCCAGTTGTTGGACTTCGTATATTTGTGGAACAAAATATAGGCTGCGGAATAAAAATAATTGCCAGTGTCTACTCTTCTGTTTTCGGATTTTTCATGTAACACCGCAAATCTCTTCCACACCCATATTTCCGTTTGACTAATCCGATTCCTCTTAAAATTCTTTCTAATATGTCGCGATGTGATGGCGTTAGTACGAATCACCAAAGATGAGCTTGTTCGCCAACTTAGGTTTTCTTAATGTGCGATTTTCCAATTAACAGCTTTCAGTCCATCAGGTTTTGTTTTGCTGGCTGGTAAGAACAATAGCCGTTAACAGTATGACTTTAATTCATTTCCTGCCTCGAGACGGACGGTCACCAGAAAATACGAAAGCGAAAAGATCAAGCGGTTGACATTATTCATTAGACGGACATGATGTAGTTTGCTCAGCGAACATAGCAATTAGCGTATCATTTTATTGATTTACATAGTGGTGAATGGATAGGTTGAAAACGTATAGTTTTGGGTTGAACTGAAGAAAAGGTAAAAGTTACATGGCGGTCCACATATTTCCAAAATTACTTGAATTATAACCGTTGACCAGTTGACGATTAAGCAATACCTTAACCTGATTCTCGTGAAAGAAGCGCTGACATGGTTATCAGAGACTGAGAGTGTACATTAGCCGGGTTTAGTAGTCCAGTTGTTTTGTTGAAACCATTTTCGATGAATGGTAAATCGTAGCCATTACAAGCAGCTTCTTTATACGAGCAGAAATTTTGTTCGCATAACAGTAAAACAAGCGCATACATGCTGTGGGATGAAACGAACTGCTGTGCGTGGTTATCGCAGCTAGCGTTTTGCTATCATTAAGATTTTCTAATGAAAGATTGCTTATCTGCAAATTCGTATCACTGCATTCACGTAGGAAGTAGGACCAAACAATAGGCCTGGGACCAACGACGAATAAGTGTTTCTTTTCCTCCATTATACATTTGTGACAAGGCTTTACATTCTACCACCAATTTAGGCGGCATTAAGACGGAAAATGTTTGTCATACCCAGTTCAATGATATTTTGTTTACTGGCAAAACTCAGACTCAATAATTAAAACTGGAAATTGAGCAGTTACCGTTTGCACTTGAAAGGCGGCTCAGTCGGTCTTGCTTCAGGTTTGAGGATTCAACTCACAGATTAATCGTCAGCGCACTGATACATTTGACATTCCATAACAGGATGAAGTATCGTTAACTTTTTATTAAGCAAAGAACGTGACTGATCTTTCTTCCTATCATCGAAACAATTTGAAATCTCACAAGTGCCTTCCGGTTTCCCATAGTGACCACAAGCAAAGAGATGAAAAGTCTTGTGACCCGACAACCTTAATCGTCTTTCGTATTTGTTAACCAGCATTTCAGTTTAACTACTTTACTTCTACTGAGTAGTTCATGTATTCAAGCTTCAAATGCTTGAAAAGTCCCACACAATACATTGCGAGCAACACAGCTTGGCGAACAAGCTCGTTTTCAGTTATTCGTACTCATGCCAATACATAACATTAAAAATGGTGGGAGATGGTTCTAGGAAAATTATCGGTTTACAGCTGTGAACTGATGCAACTGCAAACCGATAATTTTCCTAGAACCATCTCCAACCACTTTTAATGTTATGTATTGGCATGAGTTCGAATAACTGAAAACGAGCTTGTTCGCCAAGCTGTGTTGTTCTCAATGTATTCAAGCTTGCAAAGTAAAACAAAAAATCTGAATTACGGTTTGCAGGGAAAAATGATTTCTATTTTTTATGTAAACTTAATATATGCTCATGCTGGTCCAAGTGATTCGTGAAGTCATTCTCGAGAAGTTTCTTTACGCGAAATTTTAGAAAAGGCACAGTAGAAATCTTGTATTACGAATAATTGTGTGAAAATCTATCATTTACTTTCCGATTAAACGAGAAAAAGTAGAGCCTAGAGTAAGCTTACGTCACATGATTATGCGCGAATTGTTCACTAAGTCATCACTGAGGAATTGAGAATCTGGGTAGAGTAGAAGAAAAAGAGCTGTGTTCTGAACAAAATATATGTTTTGCACCATTCTAGTGAACAGAAAGGTGATTTTTCGACGTACATTCAAGTAATACACACACGCGTGAGCTCGAAATGTATTAGCGTAATTCGGTGATTACATCGACCACGTTGAAATATGTATTGCGTTTGCCACGAAACAATGGTAATTCTTGCAGCGTGACAGGTCAATAAATCCGTTTTAAGAAGCAACACTGCAGGCGTGTTATCCAGTCACAAACAAAATTCCCATGAATGTAATTCGGATTGTTTCATTTCTTGTTACCGTAGTCTTGAATGAGTGCAAGCTGAACAGTCCTGATTGAGAAAGGCATATTTTTGTGACGTAGTGGTTTTCTGATGTGAGTGTTTTCGTCAAAGCACATGTCAAAAATTAATAAAATTTGAAATTGCTTGTGTCACATTTTAGCGTCGTCATGGACAAGTTGTTCGTGAGCATCCTGCATAAAAGCTCTTTGACAAAACAACAATTAAAGTCGTATCCAGTTGAAAAGCAAATACTTTCATAGACATTTTCATTCAACTTTCAACTGCCTGGAGCGTTATTTCGTGCAACATTTTCATTATCTTGCCCAGTCAACAAAGAAAAATTGATGTAAAGCAGATGGAATTGCACGAGGGAAGTTTATCAACACATCCTGATATTTGGAAGCTTTTGTTTTGAGATTACCGAGTAACAGCTGAATTTTACGTGCAATAAATTAAAAAATGTACCGTCCTTCTGTTGCGATCGGGTTGTGGAAGCAAGTTAAGGTACTGATTTTAGTGTGCACGCATCATAACATGTACGGTGTTTGTGCAGTGGAGTCTTTCCTTGACTAGTCCAAATTTTGCGTCCCATAATCACCATCCTTTTCAAGCTCAACCCAAGTGTTCACGAAAGAAATATCTGGGAGTGAACGACTGGTTATTTGTCTGGTTTATGTTTCCTTACCGAAAGCGGGAATCATCGGCTACTTCGAAATGTTGCGTTGTGGATATCAGTCCTGAGATTTGCTCCTTAAAAAAATCGTAGAGATGGCATCCATCAGCAACCGCAGATAATACGTTTTTCACTTCATATTACCGTTAATTTACGCGTGACATTTGACCAATCATTAGTTATTGTTGCGATGCTTTATGAATATGACACTAGTCGAATCGCACTGAAAGAAGTCAGCATCGTTCATTGAAAATAGTCGCTGACGTTACATTTTAACTAATGAAATTCCCACGATAGAAGCCACCATCACGAATGATGGCCTTATTCTTAAGTTTGATGAAGTGGTCTAGTGCTCGGTTTGAAGAAACCCACAACTTTCTGGACGTGACAATCTTACTCAAATATGTCCGAAATTTCTTTCTCGTGAAATTCATAATGATGTTGCCTTACTTCCACAATAATTACCAAAAACAAACAATACGACCTCTATCGAATAGAATTCGTTTGCTGTCATGGTCTCGAAACCCAGATCAGTTGGATTAGGGAACAATCATAAGCAGAAACGTTTGCAAGACATATGAATCGAAAGAAAATAACTTACTGAAAAATATCTAACCAACAGGTAAAAACTGTTTACGGAACATAGAAAACGATGAAAAAACGTTTCAGCTACCAATTTTCGGCGTTTTCGTTGAAATTGGAGGGTGCTTGGACATGATGTCCTAAGAATTATTTTGACATTTTTAAGTCTTATCTTGCTTCATTTGCTGCTGTTCATTGTTGACTTGGTTACAAGCCACAAACGTGATATTTATATATTATCTTGGGTTTCAAAAGAAAACCTAAACGAAGCATTTCGTGCTTTTACTTTTTCAAAACATCTCGACCTTATATCTCTTACGAAGAAACCGTGCATCAGTCAGCTTCTAAAACTTCGCTTCATCATTTGTCACACACTAATTGCCATTTGTGATATCATTTTGCAGTGTAGGTAATCACATCGATCGCACCGATTCGCAGCTGATCAAGGGAGACAGAAGAATACCACCTTGCTTGGCTGAATAAGGTGACGAAAAGTACTCGAATCTTCATTGCGAAGCACAGTATTAACACGAGACATTCACAGAGCTTCGATAAACAATCTCCGGTGCGCCTATCAGTATTTCAAAGCAAACTGAAATCATCATTTCTTGTGCAGCTAAAGCAGTGACAACTTGACTTGACCGCTCCAACTGGTGAAAAAAACGACTTATCCATAACCACAAACTCCCGATGCTACAAAGTATGATGTAACCTAATATCCGAAGAGCAACCCAATCGCTAGGCGAACAGTGCTATTATGCCGATCACCCAAAGGATGCATGTCCGATACTGACGAGCACTCCCCTGCCTCTCTCTTGTTTGGCCAATACATCCCCCTAAAGGGTTTAGGGGATCTGGGGATTTCTGTAGACGACGCGCCAGTTACTCAGGCCACTCACCGAGGTGTAGCATGAGGCTTCCTGTCCGGGACCTTGGCATAATTAGACGAAGATGGGCACAAATTCTGCACATGAACAATTAACTGCGCGAAATAGTACATTTGTCATCACAACTTTCTGGAGAGAAAATCATTGACTGCTTGCTATTTTGAAAGATTATGTAATATGCACTAATATGTTCCTGTTCGGCACAAAACGGAGTTCATCTACATGGGCACAATGCAACTTTCTATTGATGAAAAATTTATTGCTGTTCCGCGATGAATCAACGCATGCAGTAGTTTGGCAGTTGAATTATAAGTACACCTTTTTTGGATGCAAACTCATACTGGATTTGCTTGCTTTGGTTCTCGTTTTTGATCACTTCGCAAGCACTCGTTCGTCCGATTGCAACTGAACAAGGGACCGGCCATCCATACTGTCTAATTTCTTTAGGGAATATTTACTGCATTTATCCAGTATCTTATGATAGTCTAAAATGGTGGACCTAAACCGGTTCTGCATGTTGAGGGCGGAAACATTCGTAAGAATCCATTATTTGCTGAGCAGTAGTTTGTGGTCACACAAAAGCTATTGCGCTGGAAGGATGTTGTACCGCAGTTGAGGTTCGACCGAATTGAATTAACGGTTAAAAATTTCAACTCCAATCATTCGTTTTTAAACACTTATTCTATCCAAAAGACGATGGATTGTTATCAGTGATAATTCCGGATGAAACGGCCTAATAGTGTTTCCAGGGTCTTTAATATTGGCTATGATATTGATTCTCCACGTCGAAACATCCGAAGTCTTGCAACATCCCTGTTGACTGGTATCCCCTCGTTGATTTGTGGAAAGAATAGTTTATTCTCGGTGCAAATCAGCTGATGTAGTTTCGTGTAACCTTGCTGTCACCTGGAACTACAATTGTCTAATGAGAATTGCGGTGGTCCACTAGATCGAACCAATATCCCTCGATTATCACTGACCCAAAGGTAAATCATGTTTCTGTTTAATCAATACATAATCAAGTGATTTGTGAATGGTCTGTCGTATACTTTCTAGTTGTTGTAGTTTTCTCGCCGTCTTCAGAATTTTAAACCGGGATCGGAGATGTCCCAATGTTTACTGGTGGTTCGCGTCCCTGCTTGTATTTCCATTGCAATTATGGTAGCAGAAAGTTCGAATGAAATGCCGTTGGCTGAATAGAAACTATCAACTACTTAGGCCAAAGTACAGTGTGTGAAACAGCAAAACGGAGTCGCTACAAACTATTTTCTTTCACATTATTTTGAAGAAGTGGTGGTCTCCCGCAGCATTTGTATTCTTTTGCGGTAGTTCAAGTTGTATTTGTTGCAAAACGCAAGACGGGAGACGTTCGCCCTGAAATTGTAGCATAAGTTGTCAACAGAATTCCCTCCGGGTGGCTGTAGCTCGTTTCCGCCAAATCTAGCAACAACAAACAAGTCATTCCGAGAGTAAAATGAGGTTTTTGGCCAAAAACAAATCCCTTGTATAGCTTTGTATTCGCAACACTCACTAGCCGATTAGCCCGCTGATTATTTCGGCTAACCAATGATTAACCGAATTCCTGATGCCGGTTTCTGTCCAGTCTATGGATTTACGTAATCCATGCGTTGTCGCCATGGCTGTGTTGACCCCCTGATATGGCTAATGGACATGGAGATTCAATATCCACCAGCCTTACAGTGGTAATTTTAGGAGATGACGGCTTTGTGTATGACAACCGATTCTCAGCAGGGAAACGCGCTCTGGACAGTTGTACCTTTTTGTTATTCATTCACAAATTAGACAAATCCAGCGCTAGGTTGAAGTGTGAATATCAAGAGGAGAAATATTTACACGAAATTGTGATAATAAATCATCTGCCTTTTAATAACAAGTTTTACTTCCTACAATAATAGATGATAACAGATTTGACGACGTACTTGTTGGGTATTTGAACAAATAACCCACTCCTCTTAAGGCCTACGACTTTCAGCCTCAGTCTACCGTGGCTTTGACTCATCGCCAGCAACCGGTAATGCAAAGTACTGAGTTCCTAATTGATTTCCCGATTGTCTTGATGCTTACCGTTTGAAACCGATGACAGTTCTGTGGTGAAATTCCTCTTGCGAGATTTCGCTTTTGACGTCAGGCACGGAATTTCAGTGTTTCAATTTCGGAGGTTTTCCCGTCTTTTAGCAGCCTTTGTTTATGGCTTAGTAACCCATTCCTATGACCACGTATCTTCGGGCCGTTTTTAGAAATTACGACCTAAGTTGTATTTTTGAGTAAAGTGCACCAAAAATCTGCACTTCAATTGTGAATTCACTGATCCAATGAACCGAATTGGTGACCTTTGCTGAATTTCAAAATAGCTATGATTTCAGCCAAGAATTGTGCACTTAATTCAGCCGACACCGTGGTTGTTACCCACATTCCGCGGCCGATTTAATCGTATCTGGATGCTTTAAATGGACGGAAAATCACACTGTATTACAAGGATGAAGTGCAGTGCGATGACTGATTCACCCTGGGATCTTTGATAGCTCACCGAATAAATGCGATTAAGTAAGGGTGCAATTTTACAAAGATTTCGCCCGAAGGACAGTGTCTGACTGTTGGGACAATTCGAATTCAAATGATGACATGGATAAGTGGTGGTGCGCTCGAAAATTACCTAAAATAAATGCACTGATATTTCAAAATCACTGACATATTTGGTAGTCTCATCATTTTGTTACTGATTAGCAACGTTTTGCATTTTCGTAATTAAACTGTATCCGATCACATCACACGTATATATATATATATATATTAGATATTTTGAGGACTAATGCGGACAGTACTTGGGATCCACTCTGAACGGTGTTGTTGTTGACACTGCAAGCACCTTTCACGGACCTAACGAGCTTTTCATCAAATCAAGTGATACCCTTCCAAGAATGAGCTGTTTGCGGGTCCTTCTTGGGATGTAAAGGCCTATCTAAAACTTTCAGGGGTTTATCCGCGTAATACAGATTATACAGTTCTGTTTTTCGCTAACTTAAGCAAGTGCAGACAAGCTCTCTTCTAAGTGTCCCGCCGCGTTCGTGATGCGATGCGAATGTATCTGCGTCTGTTTACTTCTATTCACACGTAGTGCGATTTTTGTCTTCTTGTGGTTGTATGTATGTACGAGCGTATGATTACGTTTTGATGCATGTTTTGTTAGCACACATCAAGCAATACGTAGGAGCAATTTCTTTCTGGAATAAACCTATTCTAGAATTGATTTACCGAGACGATTGAACTGGATGCTGCACCATTCTGTCACAATCAGTGAATGAGTCGGCGGAACTTCATGCTGAACTTGTCAGCGGACCAAGCGTACATACAATTGTTTGCTTGCCCGAGCATCGCTTTTCTGTTGTTGATGCTTGTGTGCTTATGGCTGATTGAGTGAAGAAATGCAAAACCAAGACGAGAAAGCCATTGATAAAAGACAGGGGTCTGTTGATTTGGGTGGGTGAGCGGAAGACCAGAAGATCTCAGTGCACAAGCAGCAGGCATGGTGGTGGTGGTTGTGGTGTTGAGGGGGGATGAGAGTAGTTGCTGTGGGACTGGCACCATCAACGACAGTGACGAAAATGATAATGATGATGATGATGATGATGATGATGATGATGATGATGATGATGATGATGATAGTGATGACACTAATCTAATAACGATGATCAAGCGAAACGGACCGAGTGTGCATTAGTGTGCGTCCATCCACAAAACTTATCCAATCAGGCTTCAGAACCAGATTCACCATTTCAGAGCCGCATATACCCGAGGTGCTCGAAAAAATCGTTCTCATTAATGTTAACAGAAATGCCTTACTTGTATCAGTCTTCACTCCTGTGTTGGTTTGGAACCTTGAGTGTTTCGGCAGCTGGCTCAACACTGAGGACGTGTATATTGCAGTTTGGACAGAGCAAGTATCTGGCTCAGATCTCTCGTGGGCTCACGGACTTCCCAGAGTTGGGTGAGTGTGTGATCACAAGATGTTGCTTACACAATTCACACTATAACAATGGTGGGTGCGAATATAAGTGATCGACTTTCTGATTGTCCATTCGCATTTCTTGCTGTCCGTTACAAGCCTGACTCGATTCGTCGAGTGTAGATGGCTTAAAGCACGTACAAATTACGCAAGAGATGTTAATGGACATCGAAAAATCGGTCGTCAAACTTCAAACAACCGCGTCAGTATAAATTTCATTTTTCAGACTGAATTTTCTTCTTCCTATGTCATTTATCTTTTTGTCAGGAAGGCAAGGCAGGTGATTAAACTGGCGTGGGATTCTTGAAATTTGAAGACGACTTTATTATGGAATGACAATAAAAGAATGTCTCGGGACTTCGTTTCGTTTATATTAACTAGAGGCTAGTCAGGAGTTGATGCACTGTTCATTCTTTTACAGAATAAATAAATAGAAAAATGTACGTCCATATAAGTATTTAGCTGGGTCGCTCAGCGAGGGACATCACTTGTACCTGGCCAGGTATTCGAAAAAGATTATGAAATAAAAGAACAACGTGGTTTTTATAAAGACAAGCACTATGGTTTCCACCCCATTTGCTCCGATTTGTTTAGGTTGACGATAGTCACTGTGCAGCTAGCTTTCTCAGATCGAGTGAATAATAAACCAAGGAATAGGTGTGAATTTTTATTGTTCCGAATTGACCTTAGTCGCTCAAGGGGGAAATCTTCGTTGGCCCATGACAACTTTATTTTTGACCGTAAAAGATAATCGTCGGCCTTACAAGCTGATCATAGAAAATCAATAAATCAAATCTATCGATTTGACAACTTTTTACTTATCATAATGCGGAAATGTTTTGTTTCATTGATTATGACTGTTATTGGTTATACAAACTGAATGCGGAGAGTTTACTGACCTGAAGTTTCTTGAGATAATTTTAGGAGAAGAAGATATCGGTGTCTTTTTATCGTTAATAGCTCGAATACATAATGGAAAGAATCAAGACCAGACTATTTATACAGTTGGAGAACCTCAATCAGTTATAGAAGCCTGAATTAAGATTAACAATAATAGGAAAGCATTAAACTATTTTCCGCATCAAATGAATTTGTTCGTCAAAAATCCTAAGTTGTTGGTAAAAGTACCGGTGAATCAACATTCCCGAGATCACATTTGTCAAGGCAACTTGTAGTAGAACTGTTCACATGCGCAACACTCTTGATGGAGTTCAGATTTGCCGTTTGCCACATTCAAATCAACGAAATCGGTGTTGAATGGGCCCAGCAAACCGAAATGGTCTGTCCGTGGTTGAACAAAGAAAGTCCTTGAACGTTGTTACAGGCCTGAAAAGTGTCCCGATCATCGACCATTCCATTCCATCGTTTTTGCTGTTTAGTTCCAGGATATCATCTACTGATATTTCCCCGTCTGAATTTGACTTGCTCGAAGTAATTTCCAAGAACTAAAATAATCCTTGTAACCGTATGTATGCCAAAAGATATTTAGTTACACAAAGACTACTTGTCGAACTTCATTCTAATTCGCATCAAAAGGTTTGAAAAGGAGAATGACAGTTCATTCAGTTTTTCAGTCTGCGCATCTGTTCATTTTCCATATGGAAATGGAGCTGCTGCTCAGTTTTAATAAATTGAATTTTATTTTGCTTCTGTCTCCATTCTTCAGAAATGTTAGTTCTGACTTGGGAGAAGAAAGTCACAGTGCAAAAAAACAAACTATTTGGGGCAATAGAAAAACGTGGTTTTCCAATTTATGTGAAAAGCAGAGCCTTTCTTAGGACTATCCAGTGGTTTTCTCATCGGGTAGTCGTCAAGATCCTTTGAAAAACGTACAAATGTATATATGCATGTATATGATATGTGATGTACGGATCAATAGCCAAGGATTTTCGAGGGTCTACCAACGGTCGTGCTATCAGCGCCATTTTTCGGTTAAGCGTACTTGATAGTCAGATCCACCGGGAACGCAGCAGACATTAACCTATAAAGGAATTGTTTCACCTCACTAGTTTTAAACTAACTGACCTTGCGAATTCCGCATGCCCGTTGAAATTGCGCCTCCGGAGATCGCCCCATTCAATGACTAAACGAATTTTCACCCAAACTTGGCAAGAAAATTACGTGTTTTATCCGGTTATGAATAGTTGTATACTGTTTAAATAGGACAAGGGATAAAATATTGTTTCTAATATTATGATCAAGCAAATTTTGTAAGTCCGTGAACACGTGCTCACGATGAGCTCCATATAAATCAGCATTTTATTCAACCCTTCCGAAGGATTTTTATTAATAATATCATTATTATTTCATTCAGTCTCCAAAGCTTCAAATACGCTGGTATGATGAGGTGAGTTTGGTCTGTGTGACTTCCTACTACACAAAACCTTTACATCAGGAACGATATAAAATAGCAATTTATCCTTCGATCTGAGAGTACAGAAAACAAACTGGTTTAGGGGATGTTTTTTAAGAGTAATGGAATGTCCTCCAAACCCTCCGAATTCGTGCATCAAAGAACAGGCTAGAAATGATTTTTTGGCCAAAATAAGTATAAAACTGGAGTAAGAAGACATGGCGTATTATGATGACAAAAAATCATGTTCGAGAAAACAATTTGAATCACAGGCGACAGAATTGATTTACACAAATTTGTGTTGTTCATGTGAGTTTCCGTAGAAGTGAACTGACAAAACTGATCGCAATTAATTAGTTTGGTCCATCGAACAAGTAGGGTACGCAAAGAGTAATCCCGCACCGAAAATTGCCCCAGTAACATACTGTTTGTAAATTTGGTACACCACAAGCTAATAAACAATACAAACTGACCATCAAAGTAAAATCCCGAATAAAATTTCAATTGGACAGTTCAGTCACTGTTTCGCTTCTGTCCTGGTACATTGAACATCTGGATAACAGCCTGATACTTGATTACGTCATATTCACTTGATATTATAATTTGAATTAGTTGTTATACCGTCCCGGTAGATTGATGACAATGTTTTGCCACGAAACAAATTATTAATAACATAAGTAACAGCTTCCTCTTGCTTTGATGTCAGGGATTTTCTATCCGTACGAAATGTTTCCCCGGATAAAGGTTTGATACACAACAGTCGGTTGCGCAAATGTTTGTTCAGCCAAAAGCCTTGTGGACTAAAATCCCTGGAAAATTTATTTCTGTGAAGTCCTCACTTCATGGACATAGAAACACGGCAAACCCACGAGACCCTGAGCGTAATCCTAAAGTTTCTGCCAGTTGGAATGCTTCATCGCTGTAGGCTAACATTTTACATGATTTAGGTTGGGGGGTGGAATTTCGCAAACGCGGAAAACATTATCTCGGCCCATTCTTGTACACGTGATTACCGACGCATGGATAAAGATTGTTTAGTTGGACTACTTCCTACTTACTAATATATTTTAAATTAAATCATGAATACTGTCACGTTGTCATCTGTCACTTCAAAGTCTGACTGGTCTCTACTTCTGATGCTCGTACGAATCCACCGCGGCAAGCGAATTCGTGAACATTTAACTACATCAATTTAGATGGGCGACAAATGTAACCGGAAGGATTCCATGGCCTAGTCTCGTTGTGCTTGTATTTCGCTACACGGCACCACTAGGTCAGTCAAGAAACGATGATTTTACGAAACAAATATTTGTCTAATGGTTTTTTAAATATTTTTGCAGGAACCTTAAGTGGACCTTGCGGTGCGTAGTTCAAACGTTGTTATAAGGTGCAGGGTGTGAACCAGTCTGCCTTTTTCCATGTGTTTGGGTAGTTCAAATGAAGTGTATTGTCTGATTGATATCGCACAGAATATATCGGAAAGTTAGCTGCAATCGTGCAGCTAGTCTCAATGATCGGTTAGTTCGTGAATGTAGAAACTAATCATTACGTAGACATCTACGGATACGCAAAAATTGTGGTCTTAGCATGAAAGCCTAATCAGCTGAAAACTATATACTCGAAATGCCTAAGTGATTCGGTGATGAACAAACTGACTCCTCTTATCCCATCCAGTTTTTGCAATCTAATCAGAGATTCCACAGAAAGCCAGATTGTTTGTTACGTGACCAGTATGAAGCTTTGTTTTGGCCAAAATAGCTTCCGTTCCTTATGATTGCGCGCAGTTTCCCATTTTGTGACGCAAACTTTCGCTATTTAGATCTGTTAGTCCTGGGCTGTTTACTGTAACTTTCAAACGAAATAATTTCCAAGGGAATACACGTATTGCGACCAGAAGATACTATAAACTTACCGCATCATTTATAAACGCAAAGATTTTTCGTCTTACTTTATGTGGCTAGTATTAATGAAATGAACTTTGTGAAGCGCTAAAGATTTCAGATGAGCAAAAGGCAGTAAAACGTTGTTCTTTTTGCACAGTGAACTAGAAAACCAGTCGGTTCACAGCTACCATGTGAGAACCCTGGTGGTCCAAGAAGACAGAACTGGTTCTGGATCACCCAGCTTTCCCGTCCATGAATCGACAAAGGAAATATCAAAACATGAAAACTACGGAATGAATAAACCAGGAAACACGATAGTAAGCAAGCATATTTGCTAGGCAGAAAAATGGGTGGAGAGAAAATCTGCAAAGCTTTTATTTATCCAGTTTTGGAACACCGAAAACGGGATTTTTGCCACAAAGTCCTCGAAATGCAAAAGGGTTTGATGACTGTGACAGGCCATAGTGATTTCTTTACCGGTTTATTCAAAACTTTGTGCCGAAAATTACTTTCTATTTTTAAATGAAAACAATTTTTGTTTCTACACCCAGTGGTGGTGAATCCATAAAGGAAACCATCCTCGCGGACGGCTTCGCGGCCACCAGACCGCTCTCCCCGTACGAGAAGTTGAAAGATGGTGGAAAAAATCAAATCGGCGACTTTCAGGTTAAAATACCCTGCTGTTGACCATGTGATCATTGCTGAACAGGTCTTCAATAAACTCCGAACATAATGTAATAAAAAGTTAACGTTTCTTCCACACCCTTCACCTCTTCGTTTCAGGGCGCAATTTTGTCAGACAAAAGGATCCAAATGTGCATGGTGATTTTCCATCAGAGAACAACAATCCCTTGGCTGTGCAACTGCTTCCACAGAACCACATATTATAGGGAACTGGTTTGGGGGTTAGTTGTTCCCTGGTAAAAGCAGAACATAAATTTATGTGCATACATGGCCTGCATTTAAACATTTCGTTAGATATTAAAACATCACGATCATAAACACTAAATTACTGGTAACTGCAGTCTGATGGTGCAAGTCTAAAATCATTATTGAACATGCTGACAACGAAGCTCAAAATATTTTCTTACTCTATTTATTGAGGTGGTCGGTGCCTGTGCTCGAAGCGAAAGCATTCTAGATTATCGTCTTGCACTGATGATTACCTGTCATCAAAATTGATGCGGAAGCTTTCATCGAGTCTGATTATATGCGCATTCAGCTGAAATTGAGCAAGAAATAGTGAACTGATCTCCGTGGTCTGAGCTCAATCGCTGCTTTTCACCGTCCCTTATGGAAACCTGGCAACTCAAAATATCCCTTGTTACTTGTTGCTATTTTTCAAATCTTATTAGTGGAAGAATTATTGTAAGGAAACAGATCTGTGGTGATTCGCTTTATTCGTCTTTAGAATGGTTGGTTTATAAAGTAATTTATTCTTACTTTAATCACACCATCAGAAATGCTCTTGAAAATATACCTGTTTAAAGCGAAACAGAAAAATATTTTTTGAGATGGCAAGTGTAAGATACGACCAGTGCTTTAACAATAGAAAACTTCCTTACACATGAAAAGACTCCGTAATCTGGGTCGTAGAAGTACATGAAATTAATCAACTGAGAAAGTTTTTTCATATTTTTCAATCAACCGTCAAATGAAGCCCAACTGATGATGGCACTGCGCCTCATGTGACTTCACAGTGGTACTACCAGGCTTCTGCGCGTTGCGACACGAGCACTGCACTATTGCCTATAAATTCACTAGGTGGCAGGCATGACTTTCCTTCGGTGATAAAGTTGTCAGCTCCATTTCAGCACGCCCCATTTGCACGGAGTGAAGAATGATCAAACACTAATCGATTTCTTGGCAGATGAAACGCATTGTTCTTGATTGTGCATGTTTGTGCACGCATCATGGCGTAGCTCAATGCTGTGCGTACACGTAAACGCGATGGTTTTTTATGGTAGTGTTGCTAGTAATGCAACCGCCGGATTGCTATCGACTTTGTTACACATCGAAAACTTTCTTCGACCAGGGCCCCAAACTTGCCAGCACAAAAGCTACTGACAGTGAAGATTTGTTCGATTTCTCTTCGGTCTCAGCAAATGCAATATTTCATTGCAGAAAGACACTGAGCTGGTCAGTTAGACTCTATTAATAGTATCCCATATTATGCATGCAATATAACCTATTTCCTACCGTGAGTCGTTGATTTGCCCATAAAACAATAATTTTTGTTTTAAATTTTAACCACTTTAGTCAAAGAACGTTGATTCGACGCGCCGCTGTTATTGTAATCTCTATCCCATTACCATCGTGCAGTATAATTCCATAGCACTTTCTTCTAGGTCATGTAAGCAGGGCAACTCCAGCCTGGGGTTAGGTATTCTTCTAAGAAGCGTTTTCACAGCATGCCTCGTTATGTTCACAGTTTCGGTGCTTTGCTTGAACGATTGCATGGCAAAAATGAGGATGAAAGCTGATAGTACCAGCTAAGTATCTACTCCACGTTTATATCCGAGTCTGGTTACCAGGCGGTACTCGGAGCAGACATGCAACTCGAGTGGCGGGCCCCTGGGTGGCGGAAAAATAGAAGACCATCAATACTGGTGGCCAGACGTGAATACGATGACTTCAGGCTCATTTAACAGACAACTGCGGGCAAGAAGCAGACCAGCCGAGGGCGTGATGAGTTTCCGCCTCACAAGCGTTCTCCACAGCAGTTACCAGCCGTTTGCTGTTGAACCTTTGACGTGGCAAATCCGGCTTGCAGTTAAAATAAGACCATTGTCGGTTATCATGTTCCACTTACGCGGAAGGCGTGTATGAACCAATCAAGGGGCTACCGGCTCATCTGAAGCAATTCCTCTGCCTTGCAGATGACTTTTGGCTGCGTAAGGGCTACGTTGGTCTGTCGCGTAAACAAGCCTATTGTGGACCTGGCTACCGAGTAGCATAGCAGTCCACTGGAGAAGCATGGACGAGGACCGATAGTCGACGATGTTAAACAGGGATCTGGAAGAGAAATATTCGGTAAATCCTACGGAAATATCTTTATTCTCTTCCAATCCAATCCCACTGTTTTGTTTATATTTTTTGCTAGGTTTCCGACGGTATAAAATCTTTACATAGCTTGGTGCATGCAGAACTAACGCCAAACAAACGCCCTACCCCTAAATAAACTCTGGTCCTGCGGCTCAAGACAATCATTTATGAACACTGCAATCGACTCCAAATCAGTGCTTCTTTTAATTGATACAGTTTATTGCTGCATGAGGGATACCAGTTAAAAGAAGATCACCAGCATGTCTGTTACTTTGAGTTCACTTGAGGCTTGCAAAGCCAAGGGCTGTCTGATGTGTCATCAGACTGAGGGAATCAGAAAAATGCCGCTGTGAGATTACCGAATGTTTTGTTCTCCCTAAATGCATCATGATTAGGGGGATCAGCCGAATAACAGTTACTAGGAATTATCATTAAGAACAGTAATGGGGTAGCACATTAAGTGTCCAGTGTGTCTCAGGGGCTACGACAGTAGATTGTTGGAGCAAGCAGGAAATTCTGGATGGTAGCAACACTGGTCATGTGCAAGTGGAGTTCTTATCGATCAACGCCCTGGTAGCAAATTTTTGGTCAACAATGGAGGTTGCACCGTCCGTGGATAGTTTCAACTTGATAACTGACTGATAGTGGTCTTGTGGAGAACGTCCAAACTTGAATGTCCCTGTTTAAATTATCTATTTTGCCAAATGTTTTTAATTATACTGTACTTGTAAAGTAAAAGAAAACATTCGAACGACAAAATCTAAGACATGAAATGCAAGTGACTCACGACTGAGTAATCAACCGTAAGGTTGCTACAGTGAGTGTGCTTCTAAAGATAAGCACCACACTTCAGGCTGATCGTAAATTTTGGAAAAAAGGAAGTCGTCGAGGTATTCAACTTCAAACGGTGTACACGGAAAAACTCGAATGGATTTCAACGTTTTCCATGTAACCGTATTTGAAGAAAATGGGGTTATGTGCCTCAAGCGAAGAACAGTAGAAATGGAGCACTATTTTTGGGCTGCAGTGTCTTGTGATTTGCAGTGAACAAACGTATCTTTCCCCCATCAAGGACATCAAATTTTTTCCGATGATGAAAGTTCAACTAACCTCTCTTTGGTATCCATCATTTCTTTTAAAAGAACTTTTTCTTGACTAGTCACTAGACTGTCCGATTTGTGATGATGTCGTTTCTACATTCGTCTTCGTTGGTGAGAGAGATTTCCGTTTTTCGCATCAGTAATGTGTCTCACACACCAATGGATGGACAATTTCCCTGGAAACACGACCGATTTCACGGTTATTTCCTCCAATCAGGCGTGCTTACCCGGTACTCTCCTGCTCAACTACCCCTACACCTGTAATATTCTGTGGCAATTTCCTAATTAAATTTCATTTCTTCATAATTTCTTGTGTTTATTTTTGTGGGTCTCCACAGTATGACAGGTATAATGGCCGGAGGCCGTTTCTGTTCCCTGAAAATTCGACTGAGCTGGACTGAGTGGCGATGGATTTTAACGTTTTTCAGATCTTATATAGCGCATCAAAATTTTTAACGCTGATTAAAACAGGGTAACTACATGTTACATTCACATCAAAGCCTGATGTACGACCTTTGCTGTTATAAGTGTAGTGAACATTTCATTATATGAAACGAGAGCGTCCAGTTTTTTAGTCAGGGGATTTTCCCTGTGAGAGAGATGAATTGAGATCGACGGCAGCAGTTAATGGGTTAACTTAGGTTTGTGAAAGGTAACTGATCGGAGTTAGGAGACAGATAAATCTGACAGGGGTTGTTTATGGATAGGCAGCATATTATATATTAACGGTTCTCATGTGCTTTTAAATATTTATAGCCAGCCAGCAACCAACGCATTTAATGTATGTACTGTGAATAGCTAGGAACACCTTCATCCGAGGTATTCGTGATACCGTGTTGTTCCGTGAATACGCGTGAGCCGATAGCATTCACAGTTCGGCTGGGTAACACATTGAAAATCTTACCTCGTGTAGATATAACGGTGTTGCTTTTGACGCTTTTCGATCCATACAGGGTAGAGATACCCAGACAAAGTTCATCAATAAGACCGACGTCGTCTAATGGCTTACTGTAAGTTAAACACGTCCGTGGTAAGTGACATTGGCATTATCAATGACATAATAAAAAAAATAAAAGACTCTTAAAGATTTACCATTACGGTTTGATTTCTGTGGCGATAGTGTTTCCAATCGCCACGTATATGACCTTGGCAAAATAAGTTTGAGAAAAGGATGACACTATTCAATCTAAAATGTTAACCGTAGCGCTACCAGCGACGGACGCATTTCGTGGCTTGTGTGTTTGCCATGTTCAGTAAAGAAATTCTTTCTCAGTAACCTGCTTGGGCAGTTTGTCAATTGAATCAAACTGCGATGTATTACTTCATTTATCAACTGCAAATATGAGCGAGTTTCTTAAGTTTATGGTTACGAACGTGCTTCCTGTCAATCGCAATGTGTCATTCATCAGTGAAGTGAAAAGGTGATGAAGTATTCCCATGTTAAATTGCCAACTGGTTAAACTGGACCGCCTGGCTTCAGCCACTGGTGTTTACACTTATTCCAAAATTGTTTTAACTCCAAAGCTGGAGTATTCAAGCGACTTAAAAGGTTTATCAAAGCCATCGAGAAGCTCACGCCTCCTATAGTCATGGACGGTGAATTTTTATAGTGTCTTTCCATTTCGTGTCATTATGACCGATCCAGTGGACACATTATGACTCGACTAACTCTGCTTGAACCAAATTTTTATTCCCGAGAGTTTGCGCAGGTCTCCTGGTCCATGCGGTTATTGTGCTTCAAAATTATAGACTATCAAAGTTTCCAGATCTCATCTTCCCAAGTAGAACATTGCAACTGAATTCTTCATGAGGTATTTCCAAGTTTATCCAACTCATGTGCAAAATAATTCCAAGATCTTGGACTACTAACATCAGTTTAACTGGCGCGACAGGACATGACCGGTCGTTTTTGCTATGTGTTGCTATCCAGACTCTCCGAAAGTGTCTTATTACGGTTTCCAAATCTGAGCTAATGTTTGCCTGTAATCTATCAAGGAGATCGTTGATCTCGCTCTGTGGATGAACTAATCTTGTTCACGAGCATTAGACGAAACGACGGTGATAAAGAGGTCAAAGTCACGAAGCTTCAATACGAAGACCCTAGGGTCGAATCCTCACACCGCTGGTCACCATGCCAGTTTGGTAACCTTCTGCTGGCCCCCATTTCCTTCCTGAAAATGACGTTAATTGCCGTTTCGTTAGTAGAAGTAGTGGCAGGATAAAAGATAAATAGACTGATTTATGATCAGGACCAGAGATGAACCATTCCAAGTTTATTCTAGGTTCAGTAACTGCAGTTTGAACGTTCCTTGGGTATTCAGAAGTCATTTAACACTGTAGTCTCGGCCCCAACTGTTTTGTAATGATTGATTAAAAAGAAACATTCGGTAATGTGCATATAAATCTTAGACGTTTTCGTTCATATCCATATTAGTGAAATGAGATAAACCAATTTTGGACGTTATCTACTGAAAGCGGCTTTTCCCTTCTTGGCTGCAATACTAGGGTTAAGTAAACGATTTAGTCATCTACTTTTCTCGTAGCTGAAACTGCGGTGGAATCCCGGGTCCACCTGACACTTTGGTGATAGATGGGAATTCCCTATCTCCCAGCTCATTATCAAGTCTTGTACATATATATGGGTTCTATTTAGTTCCACACCACTTCACATTTCAACGTCGCGGTTACCGATACCCTTCTCGTGTAGTGGAGCCCTGCCGTTGTAGCGTATGACTCGTACAACCATTTGTGAGACAATACAATTGTTTCCTATACAATGCTTAATCCAGGCGATTTTCGGATCATTTCCAGTGCTGGTGAACTGGACACTGGTTAGAAAATCATCTGTCTTACTTTTAATTCAACCTTTATGGTCCTGTCCGCTTTGTTAGGTCAGGAGCGGATGATTCTACGGTTATTTTTGTCTAGAGCTCGTCGAGTATCTTAACAGAACTGGGAATATCAGTGGTTACCAGGTGTGGATAGGCTGCTGCTTTTGTACCACCTTTGAATATAAAAGTACATTATTTAAAAGAATAGCTTTTCCATTTGCTGACAACATTTTCCGCTTCATTGTTCGTGACAAATTCTGTCCACATGTCGTTGTGAGAAACAGTCAAGCGACAGCACAACTCTTCTTTTCCTAGCTTTGGAAACATCTATTAGGCTATTTTTCCAATAAAAACAGTCACTTCCTAAGTAAGTATGGATTCAATACACATAAAGTGAAGAATTCATATCGTAGTCATGGCTGAAAAGTTGTTTTGATTGTGCCGCGTTTATCTTGGGCATATTTGTGAAAAAACTTCATATGAGGAATTGTACCGCTGAACCGTACATCGTCGAATTCGAAACAGGATTTTATTCAATCCGAAAACGAAATGCCAGTGTTTTGTGTGAAATCTGTCAGACAAAATACTGGCTGTTCTCATTGTTTTGCGCTCACTATGCGATCAAATCACCTCCAATATCTGTGTTTGATGCATAGGAGGATGAATATTCCATTACCGGGTAATCAAAAACACAAAAATCTCACTCAGACCAAATAACCGTATTTTTAGGAGTACCGCAGAAGCGATCTATGAACCATTCCCATAGTTTACACTTAAACTTTGTAAAGTGGCAAACACCTCGGTTTTTCAATGTTTTTTATCAGACTAGTGCAATATATGTTCGTTATGCTAATAAATAGTGATAATAGTAGAGCGCAAGACATTATTTCGATTACCTCGAGAACGGCTTTTGTTTGACCAGTCATCAGATTACCTAGTCCCATCTCTCTGTTCATCTGTTCATTTATATTATATTTGTCTGATGAGAAGTACTGAAAAGGATAACTTGAGTTTACCAGTCTAGGATTTCCTTTTGTCTGAAACAGCTGGAATTCCTGATCGATAGTTTCTGGTTTAGTAAGAAAGCGGAGAAAATAGGGCACACCTGAAAGTTTGCACGCCTTTGTAGATAACGAGATAGCAGTATCTGATGGATGACGTTGCGATACCTCTACGGGGTCGGAAAGTTGGGGGTGGCATTGATCTTCCAGAATCCCACAGGAGTTTACGTGAGTTGCGATGCTTGAGCGTTAAGTATTCATTCAGCTTATTTTGAGAAATACCATGAGCTCTTGAAAAATATTTAACAGATTCCACAACTAGTTCAAAGCTATTCTTGAAAGAGTGCAAGAAAGGCATACAGCCAGCGAGGCAAAAGACAGGAATAGGCGAAAGGAATAGTGGGATGTAGTGCGTGTAAAATGGGTTATAAATGCTAGAAATACTGATTCTCTCTTTTTATCTTCACATATTCTGAGAGACCATTTTTTAGACTGAGAGAAGTCCTAAATAACGATAGCAATCAAGCATTTTCAATAAAACTGATAGAGATACATACTGCACCTTCCAAACACATCTCTTACTGTCCTCAGTCGAAAAAAATATGATAGCTTCATTGAAATGAGGCACGGAACACTGCAAAAAAACAAACAGTATCAGCAAAACCGAGCAATGAGTGATCAACGTTGATTGCTTATTACTGGGGCACGCACATGTTGTGGGTCAGGACGCATAGTGATGATCTTAGCCTTTTCGATGAAACGTTTGACAGAAAGCACATATTTGTGGTTACGGTTCTGTAAAGTTTAATTAACCCCACGATCAGGGTCTTTTGGCAATCTGAAGAAATCAGGTTTATAACGATCAATGCATCACTTTCTGGTAGTCGTACTCAGCCCCTCTTGATAATGTCATCCGTCTCACTAGGCATTTCGGAAACCCCCTCTTCAGCAATCGTTGAATAGAACACTGGCTCGTCCCGAATATATAGGTGTCCACGATGCTGAATGGTAACTGACACAGCATACAGATATTCATATCAAATGAGATCCTGAATTAGGTTGCTGATTCAAGTTTTCACATGTGTACTTCTTGGCGCACATTACAGATTGCGGTAAGATCGATTAAACTGGTGACCATCCTTTAATGGAAGCATGATCTCGACTCTTGGTTGCCCCATCATTTCGATCTCAGTTGTATTGGACCTTCCACCTTCGTGAATATCAATGGAATCCGGGATATGCGTTTGGTTGAAGTGTCCGAGTTGTGGAATATTCCTCATCCGGCAATTGGTTCGCAGTACAGATGTTTTAAGCTCTGTAGAAAAGCGTTTTTAGTAAATCCCGCTTGTGCGAATCTAGAAAACAACACTTGGTCATTTGCGGAGTTGCCATGATGTAAACTCCGCTGCGTATGGGTCCTTCTTTACGTGCAATTATCAAAATGTCTAAGTAAGCTAGATCTGGGCTGATTCTGTCGAATACGTAAGGAATAAGACGGACCTATCTTGAAATCAAGGTCAAATATGTGAAACCATTGCTATAAATACATTGCATATGCATTGATGATGTCACATCCGCTGATGATGAAACGTTTACAGTCTAAATGCCGTGCGCAGCGCTCGCAAAACTTTGGAAATTTCCAACCTCAGCTACAAAAGATGTTAGTATTCAAAATCTTTGAAAACAAGAAATGAACCTTCGACGGTGTTTGAAGATTCTCACTGAGCACGCTGAGAAACTATAAGTTGGCGAAAAAACTCGTTTTCAATGATTCATACTCATACCATTACATCAGGATATATTAGAAAGAATTTTAAGAGGGACTGAATTAGTCAGATGAAAATACGGATGGGAAGGAACTGGAAGTATTCCATGCATTATCATTGTTGTATCAGATGTTGCGTGGTCTATGGTTTGTACTGGAGTGGAGAGCATATGTTCAGAGGGTAACGGTCGAGGTTCGCAAAGTTCCTTGTCTTCACAGAAGCTTTCACGGTCTGTCTTTACAGTCCTCTACTGTTTTCGAAAAACAGTCTGCGGTTGCCCATTAGCTCCCCTGGCCCACCTTAAACCCCAATGCAAACTCTAGACCACGAAACAGATAACACAACACATTCATCTGCTTTCGAGTTTTACATCGAATACTACCAATTCCTTCTCACCCATATTTCCGTTTGACCAATACAATCCCTCTTAAAATTCTTCCTAATATGATGTGATGTAATGGCATGAGTACGAATCACCAAAGACGAGCTTGTTCGCCAGCTTGTGTTTTTCTCAACCTTGAATATCTTGTGTTAGGTTGAGTAGTGATCTCGATAAAATGTTCCTACTTGGCGAAATCCCATGTGTTTTCAGTGTGACGCATTTACACAGAAAATCAGATGAAGTGATTTTGCATTTGCTTTCCAACCGTTCTCAGAAGAGAATCGGCTAATATGAGCCCAAAAGATCTATCTGCTTTGTTACCACCATCCTACTTGTTCTTCAAAGTCAAGGTGCGTTTTCTATTCAGAAGAGGACGTTCTTTATGTGCACAGACAAGTTTGGATTAGGCACGATAATTTTGTTACATGCAACCAATGTTTCACTTAAAAACACATTGGAAAAAGTGAATCAGCCTCGGCAGAGAAAATCCTTTGGGAATCTTCGGACATTTGGCTTGGGACTTTCGACGGTTCAAATTCATCCTTCAAACAATGATACCACGTGTTTTATGTTCGGTGATCAGATGTCTGCTGGTCAACGGACCAACTCTTGATGATCGATGTTTTGTATTGGAAACCCAATATTTCAGGCCTAAGTGCTTAACTGGAATAGGTTCGGAAGTCTTAAGCCTCATAAACCACTTCCTTTGGTCAGACAGCTGCACTAAAATATTCAGCAGTTCGATTGGAAGAAAATGATCGGAGGTGCCAACAATGAATTCTGATTCTAAGACGTGCACGAAAATACCACAGTGAAAGAGATCGACGGATTTGGTATTGTCACCGTAAGGGATTGATTACTTCTGTACTTCACCGTCGGATAAACTATTGCACTTGGTGCACGTGGTCCATCAGGTCGACCCTCGGAGACAATCCCCAAATAAGTTCGGAATCTAAAAATCATCAACATATGTTGTAGGACCATTAAGTATGAAAATCCAGGATGGGCTCAAATTTTTGATCAAGGATATCTTTCGCGTCATGTTGTCCAAATGGATTTGAATGACAGTACCCTCAGAGAGAACCAGTTCACAGTGATCTTTCGAAATTCCATTAAGTGGACATACACTGATCATCTGTTGTGTTCTTAGTGGCCATGTGCATTGGAAAACTAAGGGGTAGAAAAATGAACGTCTAAATTTTTACGATTAATAATTCACTGTAACGGGACCAAGAAAGAGTATGAGCTAGCAGCCTCATAGTTTTCCGGAATGAAGAAACATGAACAGGATACTACCGTTATTTTTACCAAAAAGGTACAGGTTACGAAAGTGCTTAGCAGGCACTTTAAACATTGAATGACACATGAAAGTGCTTAAAGGAGACCAGGTGAAATAACTTGTGCAGTGTGTCTACAGTCGCTCTACGTAAAAAAGGAAAACCGAAAGCATTGTACAGCCACCTCATTTGCCTATCTGTAAATCACCATTGATGTGTACCCCTAGGAGTTACAATCCACATTCACGCCCTAGATTCTTGATTTCGATTTAACGAATTGGGTGTTTGGTGGTCTTTACATCAGCACTACTTTCTTACATGTCCAAATATCATCAGGTTTATGTGTTGAAAAGCAAATATCCCTCAAAAGTATCTTATAAATCAAGAACAGCTGCGCGCATTCGCCAAGTGACTTACGATTTCTGAACGTTTAAATAAACAGTGGACAATATTAATTAACCATTTTGGTCGATAGAACCGTCAAGGTAAATGCAGCCTAAATCATAGACAATGGGAAATGCTATCACCCTGACCGACTACAGACTTTTGGAGGTCACACAATTGTTGTCGCGGGTATCTGCACAGATTTCAACAGTATGATAGTGTTCATGAAATAATTCATCATATGATATCATCGCTCGACTGACGATTAAGAAACTGTGGAAGCGCCGTACACTATACGCTGTTTGATAGTTGAAATTGTAAACCAATTGGAAATTTAACCTTACTGCGAAATAGTAAAACGCAGTGTGAATTAGAACTGTAAACGCAGTCTACGAACAGTTGGTTTGGGCACAAATGATTTAGTAGTCCTCCCACACGAATCCCACGGGGCTAGCCAAATGCACCTGGGGAACAGCCAAACATATAAACCGCGCTAATTCATGCAATGAACCAAGCCAGATCCTGTGCCACGTAAAGCTGCCCTGTAAGAACTCCTAGGGATTATTCAAAACTTTATGGAATTACTGTATTTGCAATATGGAGGAATGATCCACACCGTATTGTACAAAGCACAAAAATAGATCAGTGCTGCGTCTATTCAATGAGCGGAGAAGAAGTTAACCGTATAGATTAGAAGTATCTGTTGAACACAGCCGACCATTTTAGGTATAATGTGAGATAGCAAATATGGCCAAGAGTTTTCACAGCCACCATTCTTTCCCTTGAACTTCCGGTTGACCCGTGCGACCAAACTTGATTGCCATATCGGCTGTCTTCGAATGTGAAGCACCTTTGGCCTCGCGTGTGTCGTAGTCTCCTCGATCGATCGTAAAATGTCGGCAGAAGAAGACCAGTGCCACCACGGACAGGATCATCAGTAGGCCAGTAATCACTGAAGGTAAGTGGTCAGGATATCAGGCGTTAGAACTGGAAACATTGTAGATGGATTACTGTGGTTACTTTAGGGATTCAACCCACAAGTCTTCGAGTTCATGTAAATAAACACCAGAAACATTTTAGCTAGCCAAAATGGAGTACACCAAAGTACTAACTAGGACAACATACTTGCGCTTTACGTACTGAACGTTAAAACCTGGAACGAAAATTATTCTATCGAAGTTGACGAATGATTTTCTTAGTTATGTATATAAATTCATATCTTCCACATTAGAAAAATCTGTAACATTATCAGTCAGTAATTAGACAATCGTAGGTTTCCATTAGTGTTCACTCCGTCGAACAGTAAAATTCGGTAGGTTGTACTTTCTCGGTTTGTCGTTGCTAGATTTTCGTTGGTCTTGCAGACACACCTTGAGTGCTACGATGCAACTTGTAACCAAATCGATTATTGTTAACGCTTTCGTAAATTTACAATCGGATTTTGAGCTGCCCAACTTTTACAATGGACGGATTCGGCAGACCCGCAATTTGATTGACACCAAATCGGCATGTGGGCGTGACAATAGGCATAGATGAATGTGTCCATCAGATCTCTCCTGCAATACTATTGTGATTAGAAAGAGGGCTCAAAACTTTAAATGAGCCGATTTACAAATACAAATGCATTGTAGGGACGCACCACCAGCAATAATTCGACGTTCACGCAAGGCATCCTCATTTTGTGTGGGAAGAGTGATATTGGGAGGAATCAATGGAGAGGGACGAATTTCCAGTGGTTCCGCTTCCGGTAGAATCTCAATAAAACCGCAAAGATCTTCGCGTATGGAATCTGAAGAAAAAAGAATCCAGAATGAAAAGCCTACTGGCTGACTATTTGAATAAAAATATCAAACATTTCGTCACGTTTTCAAGCACTGATGAAAGATTTGTACAACGACTGCTTCTGCTTCTTTTCGCTGACTCGTTTTGCGTTGATAACGCATGACTGGCAAACTAAACATCCAGACTGATTATAAAGCGATGGGCACCGTCAGCTTGTAGGTGACGAGCTATTATCGCCCGGTCTCAGACAACTTGAGAAAACATGCACTGGACAAAATCCTCCGTCGATAAGCTAACTAAACACCGGATTTATCGCTCACTAATTCGCAGTACGGAGCTCACTGCATACTTCACTGCAAACGTGAACTATAATTGAAATTTTAGGGTCCAAGCCCATCAGATTAAGGGAAAATCGATTGTTGAAGTGTAGAAGCGAGTGCAAAACGTTAGAAAGACACGTGTTCAAATTAGGTGGAGTACATTTTAGGGTAGGTTTCGAATCTGCTTGCTAGACTACCATAAATACTGAAACGAGTAAACTGACTACGACTTGATCCTTGATGATTTCACTTTGATTGTTATTAAAACGAATACTACTCATAAATAAACCTCATCGATTGTGCTACGTTGAGATCCATGAACCTGAGCTATGGCCAGTGCAAAAATTCGGTGCCACCTAGGTAAATTCTGTTTCATTTACCCTCTCAAACTTGTTATACTGATATTGGGTATCGGTTTGGGAGGAGCGACATCCAGAATATTCGGTCCTGTAACCACACCCCACAGACAAAAGGTAAGTGTTAGAAACTAGGTGAATATTCAACCTCGAGGACCCAGTGTGATGTGTCTGATACAAAAAGTATTCAGTCATGTAATGCGACACTAATTTATTAATCAGTTCCTAGAGATCGTTTTTTTTCCAGCAACCGCACTATATGTTACTGCAAGGGGAAATGATCGGATACCCACCTGGCGGGACGGACTGTACGTTAGTTAATTTCGGGCTTTGGAAGTGCATACGAAGCGGGAAAAAATTGTTCCATTGTGCAGCGTATATGCATCCGTCAAATCCGTCTGCCGGCTGCATCGTGTCATTTCGTCCCATGAAGATAACCCAAGGGTTGTCAAGGCGTACATCGGCAGTCGGTGACAGGTATTTGGTAAAATCTTCCACCACTTCATTATAATCATCTACCTGCCAGGGCAAAAAGCACAACAAGTGAAGCCATTTTAGCAACTCAGAAACGGATCGGGCGGATTGTGTGCTTTACTTGATGATATGCCATCGTTCCAATCTACAATTTTGATGCACTTGCTTCCTCAAAGGCAACTGCTTTGAATCTTGACAATGGCTATCGCTTCGATTGTAGTGAACAAAAGCTATAATCCATACCACCTATCGGCACCAAAAGAATACCACATACTGGGAAGATTGTGGATATTAGGGTCCTTTTGGATTTCGTTTTTATTACATTTATGTGCAATCGCGAAATAAAAGGCTGTTTCATTTAAGCATCAAAGATGGTGAAAAGACATTGCTGTAAAAGATGACTCGGTGTAAATTACCCGGTTTCTTTATATTGCATTGCATGGCAGACCTCTGCAAGTTAAGAAACGTACATTTCAATCATTAAAAAAATAAGGAAAATTGGTTAGTGTACGTGATATAGAAAACAACACTATCAATGTGTATGCAGATAAACAGTTAGTATTGGGCGAAATATTTCGGTTGTTTCAGATATGGATGTGAATGCTCTTATTAACTGACTAGCTCAGTCGGTCCGATGATAAACAAAGAAAATTCACGGATTAATTTTTGGCTAGCGCGGACTGCCATGTGTTGGTACGGATTAGAGAACTGACTGAAAGTAAGTTACTCTTTGTATCAGCTGAAAAGCAGCGGTGCAAAACCTGATGATCAGAGCATCAATGGGGCAATTTATTCGAGCAATCCAATGGCGAATACACAACTATCCTGATGATTGACCTCGGTTGTTTTAGCTGATTGTTGTTACGCATAATATGTGGGTACAAACCCTGCTTGGAATATTTCGTGTCATGGAAAATTTAATCACACCATAAATACAGATGGATGTTTTACAGATGGGCTTACTGTTAGGTACAGACATTTAAGTAACATGTGGGACGAATGGATAAAAAGCTTGTCGGAATTTTACTCGGTAATTGCACGAACTCATTCCATTTCGCATATAATCGATGTATTTTCCATCAAGTTGCTTTAAATTCGTTTTAGTACCACCAGGTGTTCTGTTCGATGCGCCGCTTTTGCAAAGTGGTTCTCCTGATGACACCAATATTTAGAATTTCTGCATTCAAAACGGATGTAATGGTGCATTGGTGCACGTAATGATAACTACCAAAAAAAGTCAACGCTTGAACACTCAAAGAGCATATATTCAAACAGAAAAAAGCTGGTGCCTTCTCACGCACTCGCGGCACGCAACAGAAAGAACCGTATGCAGAATAAAATCAGTACAATGCATATCAAGAACCAATAATAGCCAAGGCCATTCGAGGCCAAGAAGACGAATCAAGGTTAGTCATCAGCATACTTGTAATGCGGCTGTCTGCACATATTTGCATGGGTTTTCTGCATCCATCCACGTGCAATGAACAACGCTAAAAACCAACACGGGGAAACTGTTTTCGAGCAAGGAAGGAAGTATTAGCTTCCCGTATTTCTGTAGTAACAAAGAAGTTAAATTTTCTGACTATACATCGTTGACCTGGTAGATCGCAGACATATTGGAAGCCGCATAAATAGGCGGCGAACAGTTAGTCAATTTTTATGGGAAAGAAGCGCGGTGCATTAGATGCTGTTAGTTTATGTATGTCTGAGTTCACAACGGCCAGTTGAAACGAATCCCAACCAATTCAGGCGCATGCCATTCCACTGAACCGACATAGCCATTCTATTTCAGCATTCAGGAGTAATCCAAAAACATTCTATAAACCGGTCATGGGAATTTTGATGCTGATCTTATGATCGAATACCAGACTGCTAACATGTGCATCACCGCACTGAGTGTCACCAAGTGTCTGTTTCTGTGACGCAAGTGTCAGGACATTGAAGCCACTGAGAGCCGAATGTTGGAGTTGAATAACGCAATTCCATCCGAGTCTCAATCCACTCCCGGTCACAGACAGTTGCGCTCGCAGACGGCAATCAAAACTCAGTAGCGATCGAGTTCACGTTACGCAAGATCTTAGTTAGCAGTCAGTTGATTGGGACTTAACTTGGAATCTATCGCGCCTTGGTGAGAAGCAAAACAAAGCTAAAAAGTATTAATTCCCACGGTGCATTCAATGGAAAGCTTTTAGGTAAACCAGGCAATCGGTCCATACCTACCATACGGCCTCGAAATGAACGACTGTTCAATCCATGCTAAAATCAGTGCCTCGATTACTAAGGATGATTAATGTTAGCTCAGGTCGATCAGTCGGGTGCTCAGTTATGGTCGACAAATTTCTTGAAACTCCGTCATGTTAAATGACCTAAACATCAGCGTCAGCCGCATTTCTACTGTCCATTTTTCAGCTCAGGTAAGAGAGCTCATCTCTTTCTTTATCCATCCATCTAAACTTTAGCAGTTATGACAAACCAAACACTTGAGATCATGTGTACGTTTTTGGACCAGCTACCTACCAGGTTTGGAATACATCTCATTCGACCCGGTGCTTTTCGTGTGAATTCTATTTCTGCCTTAGTGGACACAAATGCAAACGGAAGATAAACAACGATTATACACGAAGCCTGAGCCGATACCACTTGTTTGTGGCACGAATAAAGCTTGTACTATCTTGATGACAAATAACGCGTGCGTGTGCATATGATTTTTGAATGCCGAAACCTGGTTGAAGATGTTGTACACAGATGTCCAACTGACACAATTGCGGTCTACCTAAGCCATCTGCAGGGTAAAAGCACCAGACCAAGCCACGGTTGTGTACACGCTAAATGAAATCTCAGTCCTGTTTTGTTTCTATCACCGGGTTCGTTTTTTTACTGTACGTAACAAGTACAAATGTGTTACTGACTTTGGATGATCGCAGACTTTGGCGAACAAACCGAACTCTGAAATGATGAATCATACATCCACTAATGGTGCCTCAAACACGATGGCTTCTATGGCATTCAAAACTAACGATCCCGTTAGAATTTACTACTAAGTCCAACAGTATAAGACCATGAACAGGCAGGATCATGCGTAACGTTCGACGCGACAGCCCTGCCAACATTTTCATCATCAGCATACCTAAGAGTCCTTTTTTAATTTGTTTCAGAGATTAGCAATACAGTGCAGTGAAATACAGAACAAGGTGAGTGTGAACCAACAATCACGCGTTCATAGTCACCTGTACCGAATAGGAAATAATAAATAGACAAAGAATAAAAGTAAGACCGTAATATCTTGTAGAAACGTAATGTGGGCCAATACTTTCTGTTAGGTGACATGATGTTCTTCCTATTTGTCGTTTTATCTCAACAATTGTTCGACTACGTCATCTTTTTCTGTGACAGAATCGGTCTCCAGAGTTCGCAAGTTTAAAAAAGAGAAGGGTTCAACAGACATACACCGTTGACGCTTCTGAGCTCACTAGTAGTATCAACTCGCATGCTATCCAGTATCTAATACACGAAATTGTAAAGACATCTTTGATCACCCTCATCGGTTTTTACCTGATCCGTTTTGTCAGGTGATCATTTTTGCAAAGGAAAGATCAGGGACCAAAGCTCAATGATCATCTGTCTGAAAGATGTTTCGCTATTTTTAGCCCCTTCTCAAATTTCTGTAAGACCTTTTCAAACAGACCACATTGGATGGTCATGATCGACTAGTGATGCAGTGCTCCGTTGCCTTGCCGACCGATTATCTATGCTGTACACAGCCGAACGGTAGAAGTGTTCGGGAAATGTACGACTCATTTTTACGAAATCCCCGCTGGTGTGTCCCACAACATCTTCAAAGATGTAACTATTAATTCAGTAGGAATATCCCTTAAGTGACGCCTAAATACACTGCTCACACATGCTGCAATCAGAGGTTGATTACTAGCTCAACGCTTAAAATGTATTTAACAACCTTTGAGGTCACAGAACATGGATGATTTTCTCTCAAGGCATGTGGATGAAACATCGAACGAAGAAGTTCTTGCATGCCTCAAAAACGATGTCTGCATAGCAGAAATAACTGGGGCTGCTGGATGAATACGTGAAAATAGCACGATACAGCAAGATGGATGAAACGGATTTCTTCGTAAAGTCTGCAGCCTCTGTCGCGCGACTCAGAGAACTAAGCAATCATCTAACGTCCCAGATAACCAGCGGTTTTATTCTGTCAATCCTGTTGTCGGTATCACAACATCTTGGAGAACCTCGTCAGTATCAAGCTCTGTATACTTTCAAAATAAATGGTGCTGGAAGTGTAAAAGGCAGTCAGTAATGAAAACCGTTGCTACCACGATGGAAGAGAATCTGTTCATACTAGTTCCGGAAGTTTTGAAGTCACAGAAGCGCTACGTTAAGAATGAAAGTATTTTATTAGTCCGTTTGCTGATGGGTGGTGGTGATTTTTGTGAACGTGCTTACTACCATCTACCTGCTCCATATGCTACGGCTCACAACTGACAAAGAATTATCAACGAATCACAGTTGTCGTTCACCTGTGGAAGCTTTTCCACGAACACCTCCCATGCACATTCCTACCGCCACAAATTAGATTCTAGTGAGGCATATCAATTCACAGTGTACACATATAAGGATGTTTGGACAAGAGAGTAACGGGTACGCATAACTGACGAGCCACAATAACCGCCAAACCGGTCGTGTGCTTCCGGTCAAATTTTGTTTACTCATCCAGATACTAATTAGAATCTCTATGTATACATGTGTATATGTATATATAATACAATTCAAGATGATACAATTAAGGGACAAAAGAAAAGAAATACTGTGCACAGTTCGTCAAACACATGGCACGTTTCTCATTTTCCACCTCCCAGCGCGATTCATGTTTCGTCACTGGGCGTGATACTATCCAGTTGCGCAAATCAAAGAGGAACCTGCGCGAACCATTTAAATAAATAGTTTAACCTATAACAACACGACGATCTGAGAGTACCGTGAAGTGTTATCGTAGTTCCACTCGAAAATCAAATAGTAAATCCCTTTTATTCTCCGAAAACTAAGATGCGTTCATCGAATCACAATGGTCACCTTTAGAAAGGGAAGATTTGATGGTAATTTCTCACCCTCTCGAATTCCGACGAACCGTTCCTGTTGGAAATTCATAATCAACCCATCTACTTTGTTCTTTATTACAGACTGTACAAGGAAAAAACGAAATCGCTTTCTTCAGAGTAAAAATTTGATTCTTCCAGTGTGGAAAACCAATTTAATGTTGCGACTGGTATAATGTGTTTCGACCGCCGTGGGTAGTTCTTCTCAAGGCAAATTCTAAAATGAAAATTTTAATTGCACAGCCAGTTGGTACAAGTAACGTGAAGACAAACTGTGCAGGCAGCAGTAGTCGTCTATCATTTTTCTCTCATCTTAGTAGGACTATGGACGTTTAAAACTTACATTTGCGCATAAATAACTATTTTTCATATTTTGACTCCAGCATGTATCTGGTGAACTACGGGGAATCTAATTTCGGATAAACACCCCCATGAGATCACGTTGCTTTGGTATTTATTCAAGTTCTTGTGGAGGACTAAATTTTGGAGCTTTCAAAATTGAGTTACAAAGAAAACGTGGCAACCGCAAGTCACTGATTGCGTTTCTTATGTACCTTATGAGTTAGCCAACCTAAGGAGGTTTCAAGAACTACTATCTCTTGTCATATGTGAATGCCAGTTTTGTTGTTCTCCCATCTTTTGCTGAGTAAACAGTTGCAACTGCAGATTTCATAAAAGAAAATAGTCCCTTTTGAGTTACATACAATGAACTGATTTTACCACGAAGTTGGCACTGAACTGGCTATCACGAAAGTGGCTGGACGAAGACTGTTTATGATTGATAGGCTGTTGACTTGCCCCGGCAGACACAAGACTAAAGGAAGTCTACATACGGGACCAGTTTATATATTTCCCCTGTGTGCTCTGCTGAATGAGAAAGTTACGGAGTTCGAGTATGCGAGAACACTCACTGCGGCGCTTTTTCCGAAGTGCACACAACATGCACTTCCTACCGAATAGACCCACTTATCGTGAAATGAGTAGACAGTGCAGGTTTCCAGAGCAGTTTTTGAGTAAACTGTATTTACCTTATCTCAGGCAACTTTAGAGCGATCAGAAATGGAGAATGTACCAAGTTTAGTTTGTCGTTCTGGGAGTTGTCCCAATCAGCCCCATTTAATCCATCTACGGATCGATTAGATGACAGCCAATGCTAACCCCATATCTGGCAGCGATATTTTCATGAGTTCACGAAAACCATCTATTCCAACTTCAACCGATCAGGGATATGGAAATCCAGCATAGAGTTTGTTTGGAAACATTAATTAAAATTTGACAGGGTGAGAGCTAAGACATAACCATTGAGAGAGTGAGTTATTTTCCAGTGTTAAGCAATGTATATTTACTGGGGTAAGACTGAAGAGAGCGAGTCACATTCACTTGAACTGCGGCATCAAACACATTTGTTGCGCGTGTTTTTGTATAAAAGAGTGTGTGAATCACACAGAATGTTATCAGTTTCGCTCCTGTATGGCATCATATGAGCCTTGGATGGGAACACGCAATCCGACATGTCAGAACGAGCACAATGGTCTCCGATTTTTCTAATCATCATTTTTAACGATGAAATCATCATTGTTTGGTGCGAAGTTGACTGGTCTCACAAACGATATATTGGTGACCACGGGTCGATTCATCGCCACCAGTTTAACTCTGCTCGCTTGGTGTGCCGAGAACGGGGGAGGCAAGAAGATTGGCATAGAACTGGTTTTAGAAATACTCATGCTTTCTCCACTGACGAATCTTTCACAAGGACTCAAGCGTAGGCATTACTAGGTCTACATGTGTACGGAATAAGAACAACGACACGATGAACCAGATTATTATGGAACCGGCAAGTTCGGACTTGCTGGTGTGGAAAAAATTAGGTCAGAATTGACTCACTGGTCTCGGAACGACCACATCCGCCCGAATCAAATTCGCACACAAATAAACATGTATTTAAAGACTATTTTTAGGATAAGCGTAATTTCCAACAGCCGTGTTCCAAGACCACTGCTAGCCAGCAACTTCTATATCTAATAGTAGGTTTTATCTCCTGTATTACAGTGTACAGTCAATGTAATTCAAGTGCTAATCCTGCATTTCAGCGTTGAACATGTTCAGTGATTGCGATGTAGAAAAGGAGCAGTGGGAATCAACTAGACAAGAAAAAGTAATTATAGTGCAGTTATGATTTGCATATAACTCATTCTGGACAAATTCATCCCGACGAGAACAATGCTCTATGAGTGGTGAGTTCCGGTTCCAGAGCAGAAATTCAAAGAATTTTAAAACCGATATTTGTGAGATTTTTGATGAAGTAAAATCGGAAAACACTAAATGAACGGGGCCAGCTCCAGAAAGGAAGTCCTGTTTGCAAACCCGTAATCAGCTCACAGCCCAGGAAAACATTACATAGAGTTTCGATCAGGTCAGGTCTTAGTGAACGGCTGATCAGCAAAGTGTGACCACATATGTACAAAAAGTTCAGCAGATATCGACATCAATCAGGTAGAAAATGTACAAAATAGAGCCCGGACATGGTTGTTTTTGCACAGGCGGGCATAAATATTGATTGAGAAGCCAGGTAGAACAGTCAGCGCTTCAACTGTCTCCTCATAATCGATGGAGTACTCACCTTAAATGATCACCATGGCAGTAACTTTTTGAGAGGAATACGCACTAAAAATTCGCAACCGGGACTACGTTTCTCATACAACCATCGATATCGAGCATGCCGTGTGACCAGCTTAAATGGTTGTTGGTATGGCTTAATGGAAATGCTCAATGTATAATCTAGACGTGTCGACGTCTCACAAGCGCAAACATTTGAATTGCATTCATAAAGGTAATTAAATCACTATCACCAAGATAACACTGGAGGTTGGAATAGAACAAAAATTAAACCCTCGTGGTTTATTTACCTACTCTTTATATTCCACATCGGTGTGACATACTCCAAGTAGAAAGCTCGTGTACCCTTTTGGTTCTCCCGATTTTGGATGCCAAACCCATCTGTCAGGTCAGCATCCATGTTGTCACCCTGGGGATGTCTCTATTGTGCGATCTTCCTCGTTCAACCAGTCATTTACCTATGGATTCAAGACGTACAGATTTACATCAGCTGCTCTATACCAACGAACTGTTCTACGGTCGACCGCAACTAGACGAACGGAAGCAAGTCCCAGTAACTCATAGTGAAAAGGTATCCAGTATACGAAGAAAGATGTTACCGAATGGTCCGAGTAGGTGTATGCCGTAGACTAACAGTTATGAGTGAAGCTGTTCAGTTAGCGAGGATGTGGAGACCTCTGGATTGCATTTACTTCTGCTAAGTGCTAAACAAGTTACTGACACAGACCTTCTAATACTCCATCAATATGCTGCACAGACGCAGTCAACACTTAGTCGTATAAACGTTAGCGGCACAGCCTTTGAAATTAGTTTTTCGGTTGTGGAATAATGTTGCACGAAACCTCACGATCTTTATGGGGCCAACGAGCCAATTTTAGCGATGCATGAGAGCATTCACGATATGCGCATGTTGCTTCTTATCGGAAGAATAGCCGAATTCATTATCTTCTGAGGTACCCTCTAGCGACAACGGAGCGGACGAAGGGAAAGTAGGAGTTGGCGTACGAAAGATCCACTGAATGTATTTTATCAGCATCAAAGACCAATTTATTCAGAAGAATTAAAAATACGGCAGAGAAGTGACATCTCCATTTTGGTAGAATCTAGAAATCAAGGTTCAATCATGGTTCTCGGTTAATCTAAAATAAATTGAACATTATTTACTTTTCGTCTCCTGAGGGAAACGGAGGCAAAAAAATCAGTTCATCCAAACCGGAACACGTTCATTCGCACGGAAGAAATCGACTGTGACAATTCTTCTGTTCTTCACGCAGGCCATTGAATTGGGATCAGTCCTTGGTGTGGTAAGGTAAGCTTGACAAGCAGTGCACGAGTGTCAGTCACAACAACTTCTCAGAATTTAAGACCAGTTTTGAACACTGAGCTTCACCAAAAGTGGTGGAAATTCACTAGCAGTGCTTGACGTTGGGCAGCTAGTAACACACACGCCAACTGCTATCCAAAACTAAACAGCTGCATGGTGCAGTGGCTTTATGGTTTTATGCTAATGCTTCCAGTCAGGTAACGTAATGAAGACGGTCTTATCGCCAAATGCATGCTTTCTATCAGCATTCACTGACTTAATCAAAAACTCCGAGCTTTTTAATCGGCTGTGAGCTTAATCACGAATGAGTCAACATTTCAAATATCAGAAAATCACGTTACAAACTATGTCCATGAACTCCGTTGCACTAGTGCATTATTCTCAGAATGACTTCGTCAAAACACCAGAATCGACGGAGCCAGACTCACTTTCAAATGCCATTTCGTCCCCAGATCGGTACGCCATGCGTAAACCATGTGGTGTTGATCGTTACACAAATCAATATCATAATTGGTGGTCACTTCAAAACGTTTGAATCCCACATCGAATTCGATTGTAATTCCACCGTTATTGTTCACTTTCACTATTATATAGTTTGTGTCACCTGCCCCCCGCATCTCCATTAGAATCCCTTTTTTGGCCTTCGTTTTGAATCCGATTTGGATGTATTCTTCCACTGTTCCCAAACGATCGTCGGTACGATTGAGTAGAATTTTAAGCATGGGACCATTATTGAACGTTCCGCCAACCTCTGAAATTGAAATATTCAGTTAACGCATAAACATAAATAAAACGGTACTTTAATGTTTTAGTACACCATCAGAACCAAGAAGTCGTGTTCATGGGTGATATTCAAATTTTTATCCCATTTTTTCAAACCCCTAACAATGTGCACAAATTATATTTGGGGCATACGAAATTCTGCATTGGTGGTTATTATGCGGTATCATGACCACAGTTGACAAAAAAGCAATCGACGTAAGGCTCGACTACCTCACTCGACCCATAAATGGTTATATATGGAGCGTATCCCGCTTAATTGTCTCGAAGTCTGGCGCAATCCCATCTGACAGCTCGTCGCAACACGGAACGAGGGGCATGGCTGATGGATTCTGGTGAGGTGTTGGAGACGCCAGGTAGGAATCAAAACTGAGAGAAAACTACAGAAATCTAGTTCTGTATGAATTTACAAATCTTCAGACTTCACCATAAAGATTAAGGCTGCGTCTGGTGATACTGTCAGCGGTTGCACGATCCACATCGAATCGAATGCATACACAAACCATCAGCAAGCCTGATAATAAGGCCCCAATAAAATCGTTCAAATACAGCGAAAACACTGCATTTTTCTAGTTATACGACCAGTCATTGTGAAGTGGAAACACTTCTGTTCCAGACAGGTTGCGGTATTTGCCTTTAGTTCGCGCATGCTCAAGGGTAAACCTATCGTTGTACGATTCTCACCAAGGCCAGTGCCGGATGAAATTTGGCTAACCGTAGTCTGTTTGCCTCATCTCATGGACGACTCTTCCGGATTCCAGAAATCCCACCACTCTGAATAGGCGAACCTGATTGGGTTCTATTCCAACAAGACTGAACAGATATGTTCGCATAGTTTACCTATGCTTGGTGAGTGCTGCTTTTAAATTTACCCGATCTGTGACCAGAATCGGTGGGGTTGGGCCATGTGCAATGCAGAAGACGTGCGAAAAACTGATAAGAGAATACAGACTTCATGCACCTGATGTGTAGGTCATGTCCAACAATGAAGTAGTACACACACGACAATCACAAGCACTGATAACAGGGAGTCACTTACGTCGTCCGCATATAAATCCGCGATAAGCGGTTAGACCACATTCGCATAGGTAGTGCGAATAATGCTCTACACACTCGCCGCGATTCAAGCAAGGATTGGTATCACATTTCGGCTTGCATCCGGCGCTCAAACCGTAGGTAAACACTCCTCGTTCAACCAAGCCACGCATATCTTGAACAACCCCGTTGATGAGTAAATTTGACAAACATCCAACAAACCCGTCAGTGAAAGCCTGTTTTCGAAGGAGGAGGGGGGACTGTATGGTAGAATAAACCAACTCCGACAACTAGCGGATAAGACAGTAGATCTGGAAATATGTTTTACAATATTCCGTTGACTGATGGCTTCACATCACCAGTTTATCTTTCGACCTTCATGATACAAGTATGCATGCGTACCTAATCCAAATCTAGGGGAATTGGCAACATTGCGTAACGAGACACCCGTTCGATCGATTTTATTGACGTGCAAAATCTTATCGCCCAAGGTCGCCAATGGACCAGTAGAACTATTATTGATTCGGATATTCCACATAGTTTACGCAATTCATGCAACGATATCAACCAACTCAGTTCATCTAAACTACTTAACGCAGATTTTCTGAACACAAAAACAACGAGTGGGAGATGTGTGCAACCAGTCGTGAGACGATTAATGATCACATCAAATAGTCCGTATGATTGTTATCAAATTCTCGCATTCGGTGAATAAAAAGCAAACTATTTTTTGCTAGCATTGGCCGGTCTATTTTGTCTATAAATGATTGTCTGGTTGGAATTAGCTCGTCCTGTTAACGTTGAAGGAGAATTTGAAGGGTATCAGCTGCATTCAAAACTGAATAGTGCATGAAATTCATTTCTACGCCTCTTCCTAGAACCGAAGTTTTGCGATCGGTTAACTTTATTTGTACCCGCTATATTCCCAACGTCTTCCATTTTCCGTAATTTCAATCCAGCTTCGGAAGACGGATTCGATGTTCAGGTTGGGTTAAGATAAACTTATTCTCGACAAATGTCAAGTCAGAATGCCTCCTTTTCGTCTGAGATTGTCACAGGGTGAGCGATTGATCTGGCCATCGCTGGAAACCATCAGCACCAGAAGTAGCACAGAAACCCGAAATGATCGTTTGTGAGTCAAACGCGCTAGCCATTAAGCTAACTTGATAGGCTTCTAAAGATTTCCCGAACACGAACACGAACACTAAATGATATAGCGCATCGTTCCGTCACTGGAATTTGCAGACCACATAGGGCTGCTGATACGGTAATCGGATTCTGATCGATGGAAGGCTTCTCTGTAAGATTCGAAGACATTATAAAAACCACAAAGAGTTTCCTTGCATGGCATTTTTAGGTAATGCATGAGTCAATTTTGTTTCCAAATTATTGTATCATCAACAAGCAAAACTCTACATCTAGAAGCCGCGGAATTATTGTAGTCCTCTTATGAATCATCAGCGGGACATATTCATCGCGCCCGAAACTAGGATGCCAGCCGAGGACGGACGATGCGGATTAGAATCAGTTAAACATTGCATCAACCTGACAGGCCTTAAACTTTTTATTGAACATCAGCATTACACGATATAGCAGCTGTTAACTACTGATTTGCTCCGCCAAATGTGGCTGGTTCAAAGTAATTGACTCCCACGATTGATTATTTCTATGTAGACAGCCTAATTAGGACGATGCTTTTGAACATGATCAACAAAGCTTGTCTACTCGATTGGTGTCAGTAGTAAGGGATTAGATTTTGCACGAAATTATTTACCACGATGATGATTCCTAACAAGTATTGAGCCGTTGCACAGAAATACCCGGTCTTCTGTCACTATCTCATTATTGTCAGTGGGAGTAAACTCCAACCACAACTCATTGCCGGTGCACCAGACAAGATTGGATAAACTTTATTCCCAACAAAACAAATAGGGTGACGCAAGAACTTTGATTCATACGAAACTGCCCATCATGTTGTGTACCTTCAAATGAACAGTTATATTAAGCTTCCATGATTTACTGCTGATGAGATCAGCGTTGATAATCCCCGATGGAGAAATTTTAGTCAGCATCTAGCGTCCTAATGCTACTCCAATTGATTTGGTTTGTTTTGTAAAGGAACCGCTAACGGCCGATTTGCTGGTTCTTCCAATGTCTCGCAGCTGATGTCTGTTTACGTCACAGTTCTGAGGAGTCTATTCTCGTATCTCTCACTATTTAGAGTTAAGTCGTGGGTTTGGCTTGCACAGACTTAACTAGCCACACAGATACACCCTGTAGTAATAAAAATATTTTTGGTGGAGTGTGACTCCTGTCGTTAGGTTAGTGGAAATTCTGCCCGCATACGAAACTGACTGACTCAGTTCCTTTTGTGTAACCGTATCGCATGGTACTTTTGGGCAGCCTTGTCCGCAACGGGTTTGCTAAACTCGTAATTTGAAACAACGCTGATAATCAGTATTAAATACATTGACTAAACCGGCCTTTTTTCTCAGCGGCTGCAATTCGGGTCGCGAATAGTTCAACATCAGTGGGGTACTAAAAGAATGCAAATCAGAGGAATAGTTGTGATTGATCTGTCCAACATATAGTGGCGCATCTGTTGAAAGTCCCAGTTATTCATATTTTATTTCCTATGGCCAACATAGATCGACACAGAAAACTAAGACAAGTTGATCTAGAGCATAACTACAAACTGGGATATCGCCCAAAACCGCCAGCAAGTATACACGACAAAAAAGGGTGAGTGTGAAGTTATTGGTCACATACTTTAAAAATGTATATTTAAATATCCAAGAAATTCCGAGTATTACCAACCTGTGTGGTCCCCACAGACAAAGGCTGGTCGAAATCGAAACCGCGGAATGAACGCTCCATCGATTCCACGATTACAGTTGGATTCAATGTGTCCACGATCAGTCGAGTCTCTTTTCGGTTTCGTTCAAATCGAACTACATGCCATCGGTCGTCGTTCAGCCAGTGCGCCGTGGACACCTCGGCAAGTTGTACTCCGTTGCCCACGTTAAACGCGACGCGAATCGCATTCCCGTCTATGAAAATAAGCCAAACATGAAGTCTGAATACAACAAGTCAGATTCATCCGTTTCAAATACACAAAAAATAGTATGATTAGACAGATCTATAGGTCTTGCAAAGCTACTAATGAATTCTTCGCCTGATTGCTTGACAGTTCTCCTATTCACACACTCCGTTGAAACAACACATTGATAATAAAGTAGCAGACATGAATCCATGTTGTGTTGAATTGATCCGAAAATGGAAGAACGCCTACTTCGAAGGGATTCGAGCCCACGTAAGGATACAACTCAAGTATAACGTTGCGCATGCCATGTCAGTAAAACCGCGAGATCACGCCAAAATTTCCCACGTGGTCCCAACAAGGACCGGTGATTGCAAACGTCCATCCCTAATTACGCAAGCTAGCAGGAATTAAACGGAATCAAACTTCTCATAATTCGATTGTCACCACCGGATTTCCTCATGGGCTTACAAGAATAGAAGAGTAGCAATTCACAGGCATCAATAGTCGCGCAATATCACACTCGACTTAAATGAACCTTCGCCAAAGCTATCAAACAAAATTTCACAGTGGTTTTGGTACAACATTTAACTAGTACTCTCCTCTATGGTGACCATACTACATAATCTTCGGCAGAAATTTCTTCATCTGGACTTTTGGTCTTGTGTATGTCTCCTTGAAGTGGTTAGGGACAAAAGTGATTCCGAACTAAAATCCATATTACGTATGACGTCCACAAAATCCACTCTATTCCTGCTATTATCAACCTAACTGACCATATTTGATCAAAATCAAGGCTAGCAAACAAAAAGAAAATGGTAAGAAACTTCAAACGTTGCTGAGGATTTCTATGAGTTGCTTTCTGACTGATACAGGAGGAGAGTAAGCCCCAGACTACCCAGGTGGGCAGTGGCAAGCTAAGCAGTCCGTTCAGAGGTTGGCCTAGTTGCACGGGGACGTTTCTGAACAGAACCCTTAGAACACGAAGACACTGAATACCGGTAGCTCGGGAGATAATAAAGGTTACATGATGAAGAACACGGACGAAAATTTTCCTAGATGTTCATATCATCCTTCTGACTCATTATACACAACTAAAAGGCCAGAATGTGTCATGAAGACCAAGTAAACACCGATTTAGTTGATGAAGCACAAAAAGCACGATTGATTCAGTCCTGAATAGAGAAGTCGGACTTCTCGAATGTGCTCAGCCTGAAAACTATTACTCGAATCAGTGATAACGGACAAAATGGATTAGAATTCCCCGCAGTCCCTCCATTCCACATAATCCATGGCTGCGTTAGGAATAAAGTTGAAGTTGTCTAAACCTTCCGATCTCGGTGAAATGACTTTTAAAAGCACAATTCCCCCTTGCAGTATACGTATACAAGATTTCGCTGATTTGTATTCCGTATGAAGTCGTAAGACCATGCCTCGAATCGCGCTTTCAGATAGGAATTTGTTTTAAAGGCAGTTAGAAAATAATAAAACTGTAAGTTGACAGAAAATCTATTAATTAGGGCTGTTTCTAGTGGCGTCAAAAATGTGGATTGCTGTTTGACGATGCACTATCCAAATTGAATACTCCTGTGAGGAAATTTTGGGTGCAACCAAAATCATAGAACCAGATTCCAGCAGTAAATTGTTTAAGCAAGGAATGTAATCAAATTATCCCCTAAGCGACTGCAAAAAATGAAAGGACGGTAAGCTTCCGCTGACTGCCTACAACGAACATCAGTTGGCAGGTGCCTTGGTCCCTGGACATATTCGCCTACTCACGAGTAGCACTTTTAGAACTACAAAACTTCCGCATAAATCCCGTACTTGTGACAGCATTCAGCGCAACAGAAAACGTACTTCTAATCCGCACTTCAAAGAATTGCTGTGAAGCTCTGCCATTATTCTGCATTATTACTGCATCCGTGATTGTCGTGCGGAATGTAAACGACATGTCAAAGGCGAATTCCGAATACAGCGGTGGTAACTCCAAGTTCGCGTCTGGTTTACGGAAGGTCACAGTGTTATCGAACAGCGTATCGCCGTAGCACAATAATGGACCGACTTTATACCGGGACCGTTTATCGTCATTGATTCCCCCGGTATCCCCGAATCGAACCTCCATGACAGGCAAATCGTCCTTCATTTGCATAAATCAATAGAAGAACAGCCTAAACGGTGATCATTTCTTTGTTATATGGAATCACAAGAAAATTTGATCGAATTGATTTGAAATTAGAAGCGGGGAGGATTAACATGGTAAAGAACAAAATAGCAACTTGATTTTTAGCTTCATCAGAAATATATCAGACTTCGATGCCAGGTGACAACGGTTCGTCGAAACTAGGGTAGGTTGAGCCTATAAATAAACAGCCAGACAATGTGTTGCAGATAAAATAGAATGCAGTGTTTAGCTGTGTTAAGGAAACCTCCACTGAGCCATACTGTCCAAAGAAAGACCTGTCAACATACATACGAATAGCCAGTCCACTACAAACAGCTTTGATAAAAATCCTTGCATCTACATATCTAACGATAACAACTTCCCATTAGCAAGTATCTAGGGGGGGTTTCAATAAGAGGCGTTGAACTGAACGACTGAATGAAAAGTCACAGTTTACTGGATTCCAGTAAATCATAAGTAACTTTATAACCTTTTTCAGATGAATTCATGCCTGAGAGCGACAGACACTATCTTCCGCGTAATTTTCTTCAAATTTTCACATTTCCTACAAGAAATGATGTCAAACACGCGCGCCCTTTGACTGACTGCGCTACAGCTCTGCCACCGTTATTTCGTTGGATTCGTGCCGGATTTAGGGTTCGATTATGGTTTCCGTCCGCCGATAAAATCTATCGGAATTATTGTTGTTTAAAAACCGCACTGGTTCTCAAACTGGACTGGGATCAAGTATTGCTGCACCTAAAATATCTTATCCATATAAAAGAGGCACTGGTGCTGGCTGGCAGGCAGCTCTTAAATGTACCCCTCCAGCCAAGATGGCCATTCCGGCTTTGTTGAGTACCAACATCCGCTCTCTGTTTACGAAGATGTCGGGCCTGTCCCTCACACTTCAATCACCGATCCAAGTTCACACGTGTGTCATCTGCATACAAGAATCGTGTCTGAACCCGGATGTCGCTGATTCACTCGTGTCGATAGATAGCTTGAGACTGCATCGGCAGGACAGAGTTTTGAACAAGAAGACTGGTGGCGGTGTGGCAACATGCATAAACTCCTTCTGGTCTGGGAAGTCTGAATTCGTTTGTACGCATTCGCTAAACGGCATTGACGGTCTCGTTAAATAGTGTCATCCTGGGTTTTCTCACCGTACCAGTACAATCATAACTAACATATATATTGCCTCTTTTTAGCTCGCATTACAATATCACATTTTTTTGCAGCCTTTTCTGGTATTAATTGCTTCTCTTCCTGAGGATGGCTTGCATATTATTGTGGAAGATTTCAGTCATGCATCTACCTTACCACTGACTGTCTTTAGCTTGAATGACCTCTGCATTTCTTCCACCAGAGGTGGCTCCATTTTAGATAGAGTTAGTACCAACCACCCTGACTTATTTTTCCTGAAACTGTGTGCTCCTATTTCAAGTAATGATCATTTTCTGCTTCTGTTATCGCCCAAGATATATTCTAGGTCTGCTTTCCATTATTTCAGGCAAACAAATCAAGTCCGAGTTGGCCTCCGTAACGTTTTACACAACAACCTTATTCTTCTTCAGAAACCCCTTTCACTCGCATCTGCCTGCTTATCATTTGAACCCCTGCTCAATGGTAATATCAAAGGTTTCACAGAGACGACCAACGCATTCTTTGATATCTGTTGTCCCTTAAAAATACTATTAATCTCAAATATCTGTATCTCCACACAAAACTAAAATCTCTAAGAAGACGTAAAGTGCACTTCTACAAATCTCGTAATAACTCAAGCGCGCGGCATATTTCTAACCTAATAAAAGCCGAGGTTAAACGTACCGACACTACATTCGCCAGCCAATTCATGATCGGTAACAATAATCGATTTCTATGGTAAGGCATTCGACTGTTGTGTGGGAAGAAAAAGAATCATGTGAAATGCTCTATGGATGTCGACAGCAGCAATCATGCTTTCACCCAACCTTCCAATTATACCACAGCCACATTTGGTCAGGGTGACGGTAGGCCACTCACAGGTTTTTCTAGGGAAGAGGTGTTCGAACTTCTGCGCGCTACTAAAATTACCACAGGGGATGGTTCTGACAGTCTGTCCTCAGCTCTTTTAAGGCCCTGACAGATGCATTTACTCCTCTTATTAACTCATCATTAATCTCTTCTTCCATCCCTGACTATCGGAGACCCGTCACTATTATTTCCATCCCTAAATCTAACAGTTCTACTATTTTAGCAAAACGTTTTCGCCCAATCGCCCTAACATCTGGCCTTAAAATGACAGCATGCTATACTTAAGCGCCTGCGTTCTTCTGTGTCCTGATTATCCATTTCGGCTTGCTAATAAATCTAACGGGTCCAATTCGGACGCTTTTGCCCCCTTGTTCACCACACTTGTAAGTCCCTGAGGTCATCAATAAAGTCTGTTCGTCGCATCATTTTAGAATATTCGTCCGCATTTGACCCAGTTTCACGGTCTGTTCTACTTCACAAACTGGAAGCATTTGGTTGTCCCAGACCTTTAGTAGCACGGCTGCTTGATTACTAACCGAACCTCGTGCACACGAATGGGGTGAAAAACTTCAGAACCGTTTATTAATAACTCGGAAGTGTTTCAGAGTACTGTTCTTTCACCGTGTCTCTTCTCTACTTACGTCAGAGATTTATCAACTAGCTACCCTTATCATCTGTTTAAGCATGCTGGTGATATTGCCCTCATTCAAGCCATTTTGACCAACGATGATTTCCAAGTTTTCTCGACAACCTATCTTCTGTTTACGGTTTCTCTGCACTAGTTGGTCTAAACCTCAACACATCTAAATGTTTCGAATGTCTGTTTTCTCCCTCTCTGTCAGCCTAACCATCCGAAATGTCCTTTATCAACTCAAAAACTTATCAGGGTTGATTCTGTGAAATACCTAGCAGTTACTATTGATAAAAATCTGAAGGGGACTCCCCACATTTCAATTTTTGTTAAGAATCTCAGACGATTGTCATTTTAAATCAGGAAGCTTCGGCACTACAAGGTGAAACAAAGCGCCATCTCCGGATTTGTGCACCAATGTGTTTTTCCAATCTTTCTTTACTATTCTCCTGTTATTCTTCCAAGTTTACTTAGAAAAGACTTTAAAGTTCTTCGCCGGAGGCTATCAACTATTAGCCGTATGTCTTTAATACCACTAAATGAGCTTTCTTTCAATCTATGTGGTCAGCACTTATCAGCATTTGAGAAGTTCGCTCGAAAAATGCTGTCAGATTCTGCACAACGATCTATCAAAGTGCCACTTTCATATTTCAACAAGATCCGCTTTTCGTCCCATTCCTTCTAGAATGAATATCTATAGGAGCTCCACTGCCCCATATTTAGCACGCATTTTGACAGACCGTGACCGCATTTTAGCGGAATTCCTGAGCAACCTATCATAATGTGCTCGGATTATTCCTCAATGAAATCGTATGCATTTTTTACTAGGTGATGAGTGTGAATTGTATCCCCTTTTTAACCTCGCGTTTTTTGACTGAAATTTGAAATTACTTTTGTACGCAAAAGTTTGTGCAATACGATGAAATAAAATAAAGTCAAAATATTGTCTTGATAGGTAACTATTCAATGTTCTTTTGGCATCAGTATATCTTTACTCTTAGTAACCACTGTTTTCAAACCACCACTTTATACGGAAGACAGCTGTTTCACATAATCTGTTGCCATATGTGCATGATCAAATTCATATGACTTGTCTCACATCTCACTCATCGAACTTATCTCCAACTGGTTTCAAAAAGGATTATCCCGGCCGTGTAAAGATGTTTGCTTGAATAAAACACTCGGTTCCGGGGTTTAAATGTTACAAACAGTTGACTGAATATCTTTGTTTGACTTGTCAGACTGGATCATTTTTGTTCATTAAGCGTCAACGGTTGCTCCGAATTCACATAATTTCGTTACGAAAAAATACTGCGTCCAAAATACAAATTCACCCAGAGAATCAAAGGTACGGAATTTCAAATTTAGTAGAATGCGCACTTTTAAACAAAGGGATTCATCCAGCAATAAACTAAACTGAAATCCTCGTTTTGGCTTCCTTTACAAATACACCATGAAGGATTAATACACAGTTTGTAAATTGTAACCTCACATCTTCAGACATCAACGTGTGAATAGGAATAAAGCTCACCTTAAACTGAAGCAGACCTTGGTCAACCAATGGCGGTGTGGTCGATCCAGCGCTATCACAATTACAGGTCAAAGAATCCCCGGTACAGGTGCCTTCCACGCCACAGGCACACTTTTGTAAGCCGGGGACACCACCACCCCAATAAAATCGTGGCCGACCTTTGCGGTTAACCCACCAACCCCATGCACGGTTTTCTTGAGTTGTACCACCTAGGATGATCAAATATGTAATACAGTTAATATGGAGATATTCAATCGACGTCACAAAACGGTAGAAAAGGTAAATAATTTTCACAAACCACTGGAACAAATTCGGTATTGCCATTGTCACATGGCTCTTCCTATTCTAACAGAAGCAAAAGTGGTGTCAATGGCTCACAGTAGGCGACAATCGCAGATTAGTAATATATGATCAAACTGCGTTTGAAGAATATAATGGATAGAAATTAAAACGATTGCCGGTAGCATTCAATCATAATAAAAACGTTTCAGAAAAGAACATTTTGGTTTGTTTTACATCATCCAATAGTAATTTAACAGATGGCCCGTAAAAACGGACTACCACCCGACTTATGGATCCCACAAATCACCACACAGATTAAATTGGCTGGAAGGAGGACCTGGAAAACGATAAACGAGAGCGTTGCGCTTGTATCTATTGACGTGACCCGAGTAACATGTATAATTATTCACCGCATCAAGTATGTTAATCATGTGCGTTCACGGCTGCAACCAGAAGTTTCTGGAGCATGAATCGTGTCACCTAAAAATATGCTGATTGCCTAACTAAAAAACTCCATTTACGAATAACCCGAATTCAGTCAGTACGGTTCAGTTTTGTTTTCTCTGAGTCGCAGCAGACCGCTAAGATCGTTAGTAGTGATTGCGGATATCTCGAAGAATAAGTGAGCGAGTAGCACCACCGATATCCATTAAAGAAAATCACAGTTCTCTACACCCTTTGTTTTTCTCAGTAAGGAGATTCGAACTTACCTCCTGGGGGAAGTTTGAGCAGAAGCGCGTTCCAGCACTCATACGAAATTGCCTGCTCACATCGGTCAGCGCGACGCACCAATTCACCCAAGGTTTCTCTGTTTGCTCGACCGTACTGCAGTGTGCGTCGATAAGATCCTGGCGCTTGATAACCGTCCACTGACATCCACCCAGGAGCATCATGCTGCAATATGGTGATGACAGCAGTAGGATCTGTAGAGTGGAACAACCATTTAAAGAACAAACAAACGATTTTGGAAACCCATTATTCGGTTGAACATGACGCCGAATAGCGAAGCATCCAAATGAATTTAGGACCAAAATCTGAGAAATTGTACGAAGCAAAATGAATAAAGATGTAGTTCAAACGTATAACTTTTTTCCGGAAAACATTTTGACCCTTGCATGTTTTTAAGAACAATGAACACTAATGCAGCAAGAGGCAAAACTGATGCAATGAAGCCGATACTGCCGTTTGGCACGTGCACCAGGTTGTTTCCAGAAGGCCAAAAATGTCGGGATATTGTCACTTATCAAATTTATTCGCAGCTTCTAAAACCATTTGAGGTAGAGTGACTCTGATTTTACACTTTCGTCCGAAAAATGTCATAGTAACAAATCACTGCAAGCCAGAACCTTTTCGTTGTCAGTGAACTTTACTGGTCCAATAGGACAGGGTTCGCCCAATTCCCTAGCTTTGAACTCCAGTATGCCTTTGAATTGTGACACTGATTCAATTTACAGACAAAATTTGTTATATTGAATACGGCAACAACGGTGCAGCACTGGATGAGGATTCGCAAACAACAAGGCACGTTGTTAACCGATTTAGGTTTAAAATACCAGAATAATTGGGGGTCTTGAAAGTTGGGGCTAATAAGATAGTGATTGCGGACTTTTGGTGGTGCACGTTTTAGAGTAATCCAACAGGAAAAATGCGAATGGATAAAATCAGCGAACCACAGTTCGGACATTTTTCAACTTTACTTGTTGACAGTGCGGTTTTCATGGGGTTTTGATCTCTGAGCTTGGCGTTTAGGTCGCAATCGTTTCGTCGCCAGTCGAGGTGACATCTTCAGTGCAAGTGCCTTGTTTGTGATTGTTTGGGTGGTTATTACGAACGTTTACTACTTGATCCGCAAGAGTTTGTTTGCGATACACTGTTGTCTCCAGTCTGCCGTTGGTCCAGAAATACCAGTTCTCCATCTTTACGACCCCATGGTGAAGTTGATATCTTTGAATATGTTGTCGATTACTTGGTATGTCTCGTCAATATTAAACCGTTTAACAATGGCGAAAGTGTCAACCAAATATCCGGCCCAAAGTTTAGACTGAATCCTTTGTGGTGCGATGGTTTCCAGGGCTTGCTTTACACCTTCAGCGAGAAATCCCGATGTGGGTGAGCCCATCGGTGTTCCTTCAGTTTGTTCTTACACGTCACCGTTAAACTTGAAGCACGTGTATGGGTACACTTCCAATAGTTCACAAACCGTTTGCTTCCAGTGTTTTTTTTGGGTAATGTTCTTGTAGGAATGCTTTAGTTATTTTCGTTGTTGTATCTAGGTCAATTAAAGTCAAAGGCAGTAACATCAAGTAAGGCCATCGCTTTTGTCTTCTTCCAGAGTGACGTCTCTTAGTTTATCGAAGAACTGATGAGCTTTGATTACAGAGTGGTCTGATCCGTTTACCAGTGGCTTCAGACGTCTCCACAGTCACCTCGACTGATGATGAAACATTTGTGACCTAAACGCCAAGCTCAACGATGAAAAACCCATGAAAACCAGCAACCTGAGCAACGACCAACACAAATTTTCAAGTCCATCGAGACTGTGGTATGTAACTATTCCGGTTACAGACATAAATCAGCAAGCCGTATCCACGTCAGGCTGTCTAAAGTACAAAACAAAAACAGCAAAACTTATATGGAATCGTAACCATGGTAACAGGTTTGTGCATGAATCTGGCACAGACGTAGGAAAAAGGTTTATCATGTTTTGGTAAATCAACAGTTCCGGAAGTGTTGCAAGCATTTCCTCCGGTTCCATCATCTGTTTTGAGTCAACAAAAACACTGACAACATTCGTGTGATCATAGAATCTCCGTGAAGAAAAGTTAATCGATATAGGGGGATAAATAGGAATGCATCGTCCTACTGGTATGTCGTTGGGTTCGTGTGATCCATGTGAGAGGTCGAAATCGATCGACTGAACACTTTTTCTCACTATTGCATTAGAAAATCGGGTGGTTCTAGAACTAGTCCATACAATATGGTCCATTCTACCGAATATCCGTCAAAACACCTAGTCCAGTGATAACTTTCACGTCAATTTGTTCGGGCTTTTCGAATTTAAGAAAACATAGTCAGAAGGCATACAACGGGAATTTTTTTGAAAAAATGAAATTTTAGTTTCTCCCAAAGAAAACCAAGGCCTAACATACCCGTGAAGTCGCAGGTGACTTTGATTGGTTCAAGGACACCTGAACCATCCATATCAATGGTAATATTGATCACAGAGGACTGGAGAGCATAGAACAAACTCGCTTCCGCACACGAAGTGAAATATTCGCTCTGGTGACAAACCGCTCCGGAGTATCCAGTGTTAGTGCAGTCACAAAAGAATGTGTCGCCATTCTGATAACATGGAGCCTCGTGTTTGCATGGATTGGGACTGCATCGATCCTGGATTAGACAACTCCCATTTATGATACTCTGAGGTCGAGCAGATGGGTCTAACTCATCCCATACCACATCGATTCCATTTACTCGAATATTTCTCATGCACCCTTGAAATCCATACTTCAATGGTCGTCCTCCACCAATATACGAGACACGGTCAAAAACTAACTGAAAAAAATACGACGAAGAGTTCGACCATTACAGCATGAAAACATGAATGCATTAAACAATTCTGGAATTCTGGATAACCTATTGAAGTAGTGACCAGTAGTCAAGCCCATAAACACAAATTATTTGTATGGAAGCAGGGGGAGTGAGACATCCACATTCGGGAGGTTTTGAAAAGGTTTAAATCATCACAGTGGTTTCTGAGGTCATAAAAACCTCCTTCAAATGAGGATCGTAGAAGAACCATTAGACGATATGATTAAACTTAATTCCCATTTGCCTTCGTTAGCCGTTAACGCTGTGCAAAACTGCTCATATTGCTCACTTTGTGGGCAGTTTAGGATCGGTGATTCTAAACCCAGATTACCCAAGATCGAAAAATTCGGTCTACAACCGTTCAGTAATAGCTGTTATTAAGTGGTTACGGTTATCTTACACAAGTTGATAAGTAGAAAACGGAAGCTGGTTGATGGATATAGAAAATTAATAAAATGAATTCCGTAAGTTAAGGTTTTCTGTGAGAGCATGATTTACTGGTTGAACACCGGAATATTTTATTTGAACGCGTAACTTCAGAAACTTTCTGAAAGACGAGCCTGGGCTAAACAAGGACCTTTATCGTAATTCACATGAATCGAAAAAATAAGCCTAAAAAGTCAACCCACTACCATGCAGTTTGAACGAATAGCTCCGTAACAGTGTGACGCATTGTGATCATCACTGTTGTAAAGGTGCACAAATATGGGATGTTTCATGTTGTGAATTAAACTATGGTTCGCGTTTATCAGTATTTTTCTGTGTTCTATATCATCAAGTGGATGTATGAAATCGACCCCGATATTTGACTACCTCACTCAAATTACACGCAGAGAACTTCACTATCACGAACAATTAAATTCATAAGTAAATGACCAGGTAGATTGATCGGTGTGCAAATATTTTCACAGTTGCGTTATTTAAAGGTCATTGAAACTCGGTCAATAGCTACGAATTTAGCTCGCTCGGAAAGCAGTGACTTACAAAAGAAACATCGAAGGGATAAAAAGAAATGGTCATGAAGAAAATCCAAAGTAGTAAAACATGAATTACATCAAAGAAACGTTTGGTGGCTTTTATCCCGCATTTTGGTTTGATTCCAATGAATTAGGGATTATTATAATAACGGGTATTTCATGGCACTTAGGATGAGGCATTACAGATCAATTAAGTAAAGCAGACGAAATAAACCATACCGTTTCCCGAGAGGCATGCTCTCTCGATTAAAGAAGCCGAAAACGTAAATCAATGCCTGGGTGTCATTTCTGATGTGGAAGTGCACAACACACTTGACGACGCGGTTGTGAGCTTGTTATTTTCATTCGTAACGTACTTTTTTAGTATTATCCCCATTATTTCAAACGATATTGTTCTGATGCGGATAACTAGTCATAAAACAAACTTACCCGATATGAAAGTAGGCTATTACTCGAATACATTAATAGTTTCACGAAATAACAGTTAGTCATCAGTTGAATAAAACCTTATGCAAATAATCGACTGTGATCGAAATAGAAGCAGCCCTGGAGAGAAAAACCTATTTTCAATCTGCTTATCAATACACGGATCCAGGCACGCGAGCAATGCAACATGATAGAGTCAGTCACGGATAACCTGGTAAATTAGACGACTAACGTACCTGTGCGATGGGACCAGCAGGTGGCCTTATGCAGAGTGACCGTAACTGGATAAACCCCAAACTACCCAATATGTCAGCAGCAGTGAAGCTGAAATCATGATCAACATACCTATCTTAACTCAATTCCATTTTAAGGTTGTCTGAGTCTTGTTATTTAGTCAGACGCTGGAGATTGTGCCGCTATAAATGCAAATGGACCACGAACTAACGGAATAAGGGAAAAATGGACTATCGATCAGCTGATTTTGACCACATATGCAAGCTTGATCTTATCGAACGTTGGCGCTGGATTTAGTTGAACGAAGTTCGAGGCACGACGACAACTCGTTTTTCAAGATAGGCAGATTTTCTTCGATTCCGCATTAGATCCTGATATTGGACTAATGAAAAATTTGACGCGCAAATCTTTTGTATCACAGGCACATCGATTCTCTGGGAAAATTTAAACAATAACTTACAGGTTGTGTGGTTTTCTGTCGTGTCTCGTAGTTCACCGTGTCAATTACCAGGAGTACATTGTTCGTGGTCATTTTGAATTGAACATCATGCCAAAGCCCGTCAGCAAACGTTCCGTTCAAAGCAGCAGAATCACGATTTTGCACCGTATATCTGATCACGTTCACTCCTGGTAATATGATCTCCAAAGCCAAATGTCCAGTGTTCTCTTCCATCCCAAACTTTAAAAAACAGGAACGAAATAAATTCAATGAATCTAAGAAACTAACAAGAAAACAACCAATAGGGTGAAAAATCCAGCGGAAAATGTGTGTTCAAAGGACCATATCACTTAAGCCATTAATTACACCAAAATACCTCTTGACCTTGTTTATGTTTACGTTACCTTAATGCTGATCCAATTTGTCGAGCAGGATACTAGGTAAGCTAACAGTAGTCGCCTTTCTAAAGTTCCGAAGCCTAAAACGGCTGTGTGCCAATGTGTATGGGAATCAAACAACAATGGCTTACCGTTATATAGTTGGTATCTTTGTCCACCGTGTGATAAAACAAAACCCCTCCGCGATTCAATGTACGAAACTGGAATCCAAATTGTAAGGTATTTCCTCCGCCGTCTCGCTCAACTTTTAGAAAGACAACGTACGTTTGAGTTTGCGGGAACATGATGACCGAAGTGTCTCTGGTCACAGGTGGGCAAGTGGTTTGCAGACGTCCGGATCCACCAATCGCGAAACCAGATATATTTAGTTGGCTCTGTGTGATCGTAGGTCCCCACCATAGAAACGGATTGCGCGATGGATAACCTAAAGCCTCATCCCAGCGCAGGACTTGTAAAGCGTTCTGTGAATCAGTCCATTCTGGTAGTAAGGAACGTTGGGCATCTCGAATCAAATGGACACCGTTGAATACGAATTCTTCAATGCAACCGATGAAATTCTTATTCACTGTAACCCCACGTCGATTGGAATAGTGTGGTAGTCCACCAGCAGATAGCTAACGAGAGAATAAACATGAAGCTAATGAAACATGCTGGTCAAACTGATAGACACATGGCGCACTTTCAGACTGGATGAACACCGCTTAGAAAATTACCATATCCGTCTGATGTTATCCTATCTCAAAACGATCTTCTTCAAAGCCCTTTTCCTTTAAGTGTTCGTGATTTTCTTTGGAACTCACGAATAAAATTTCAATTCTAATTAAAATATCCAGCCAAAATTTCTGCTAATGCTACTCCCCAGGAACGGATTTCTTCTTTTTTATCCAGTTTGGCTCTTTTCGTGACCAGCACTCCTTTGTAACCGAGAAAAGCCTGATTGTTCCAACTCCTTATTAGCCGTCATATCTGACTACTTCACCAACAGAACTTGGCCCAGACAATTGAGTAGAAAAACTATCTGAGCCGTTTGAACATAATCAGAGGGTTCTTGAAAGCGATATTTGTTTTCCTATTTTTTGTTCTCCACATAAATTAGTGATCTGTCAGTGAGTTCCATCGATCGACCTTAAAAATATGTTGACTTTGACATTCGTTAAATCCTATGTGAAACTGATGGTCTTATGAACTGTTCTAGCAGACGGTTTATCGTTTAACATCCATCGGTACGAATAGTTCTTTGAATGTATGTATTCTCACTTTCTCATTCTGCTTGTCAAATTAACTCCGAGACAGAACTAGGGTAGAGTCCGTTGAATATTAAGGGAACACTACAGACAAAACAGTAAAGCGATCATCTTAATTCTCCATTTGTCTGAGTAGTTTTCGACGACCACAATTTCAAACAGCAAGGTTGCGGTATTTCAAGAGTGAACAGAGTATAGTCTTCAATATGAACTATAAGATTTCGAAATTTTGTCGCTTTTCAGTGGCGTTTACCCTCCAATCAAGTTGTTTCATTCATCGGTAGAGATCTTAATATGCGCTTTACATGTTTTAACATCCGAAATAATCAATTGTGAAACCGTAAACCCATTCGAAATTTCTCAGAGGAGCATGGATCAAACAGCACAAAATAAATTTGTCTCGACAGATGTCCATCAAATCATAAGTAGTATATAAAAGCCTTCTTTCTTTTGAATAACCTGATTAACAATTGGTCAGCTGAAATTCAAAATTACGATTTTGAATAATTCAAACAATCATATTTCAGTTAAAAGTAGCAGAACTGAGTGAAATTATCATTAGTTTTAATTAAGCTGCTTACTGGAACGCCATTTGAACAAACGGTTGCAAGTATTCGGATTAGGCCTTACAATAATTTTTAAAGTGCTGGTGGTCAGTGTCAGATCAAATACTCATTAATTTGAACAAAGTTCTACACTGACACCAACTTCATCCTTAGTAGCACTGCAAATATATAGAGGAAATTTTATTTGGTATGCCCTGAGATGGATGACGAGGACAGGTGATCGATCAGTCTTATGAGCGGCTTCAGCCGTTCTTATTTTCAGAAAATAATGTTTCACCTCCACAGCTTTAGGAATTATGCTCCAACTACGAGCGGAAATGTCTAGAAATGCACCGGCCATAAAACTCACATTTCTATTCATATTTGTGTGCAAAAATATAGCTGACAAATTCCGCCAAACTTGAATGCGGTCAACAGAAATGTTCAAATTTTTCTCCTGGCGAACGATATGTACATCGTGCCACTGATCGTCGTCCAATAGACTTCCCGCATCAATTGTGTTGTCCGTAGGATCATCAGACCAGGGCAGAGTTCCCAAATTGATATTCACACGAAGACGACCCCTGAGAGTCACAGCGGGAGCACGAGGGTGGGGGTAAAAGAATTACTTAAGCGTAGGTAAAATTAAAAAATTTGATGATCTGCTCCGCAGTTTCCCAATTCAACCCGGTCACCTAAGTGCAGCTGCAGCTTAGCAATTTTGAATGGATCCAACGAACTCGGTCCGACTACTTCTCTGTTCCACGTTAAGCTGAAACTTGGAATAACCAAATACGTGTAAAAATTGAGGCTAGAGGTTAACCGTTTTGAGGTAAATGCAAAATCTGAAGGAAATGATTATTGACATGAGCAACATGATTCTTCAATTTGGATAGATGAGTCAGTTGTGGGCTCATTTGTTACAGAAAAATTGGTTGATGAATTTACCGTAATTTTCAATGAAAAGAACTCATTAATTCCAATAAATCACAATGTTAACATGCGATGAGTCGATTGTCTTTATCCCCTTCCTCCCCAAAAAACTAAATTGTTGAACAGCTGACTCTTAGACTCTCTCAGCTTTGCCGAATTTAGTTATGTAGACAATTTTAAACGACAGTTAGTCTCGTACTGCTTCGGCTAAATTCGCAATGAAAGCAGCTTACAGCTTTTGTCTGTCCTTTGAGGACTCAGCAGTAGTACTCAGATTGAAGCACAAACCTAAGATAAAATAAAATGGGAAGTGAACACTCTCGGGATAAGCTTGAACAAATCGTTAAACGTCGAAACTACGTCCAAACGTTTACGAAATGAATGACGGAGTCGTCGTCAACAACGGAACAGAGCAACAATTCAGCCTTACTAGCGATGGCTGCGATCCCCTCTAATTCAATTTATTTAATCACAAAGCATCTGGAAGAAATATAGATGTTGCACTGTACGCAGTGAACTAAAGCTTACGGGAAACTTAAAACGAAGTAAAACTCGGTGAACGCAGAGAACCATTATATAGTTGAGTAACAAATTATCAAAACAAATCCGTTCACTACGCCGATTTTCTTCCTTCACAGTCGAGAAAATAATCATTTGAGATAAAATACCTAGAAATCTCTGAGAGACTACGTCTGACAAATAGAACAAGGTTTGATTGAATTGCGGAGTGAATCCAAAAAAAACAATGGATCATTTGTGTTGTACCGGAGTACCTGAGAGCAAATGAAATGGTAGTAACGGTCGAGATTATAAAAAAATCGATTTTGGGGTTATCGCAAAACCCTATTTACGAGGTTGTCTTTTCATTCGTTCAAAGATTTGTCCTACACTTATCAACTGGAACTAACCGGAACAGTTCGACACAAAAATAATCATGTTGGCTCGAATCACCGTAAAGCAGCAGACCATTAACCTCTTTGGTCCGAAATCGGAAACGAACTTCATCCATAGCTGTTTGTGTAGCTCGCCCGGGCAAATCCAATCTCAGATCAATCCAGCTTGTTCCGTCAAAGTTGGCAATAAAGGGGCCTTAAGCAAATCATGATCGCAAACAATCAACTCACGGTATTCGCATCCAAAAAGTTCCATTCGCAAAGCAATCAGACCGTGCCATCGCTGTGGATTCACTCGAATATATCGAGCCACTATGGGGTAAGAAAAGTTGTTAATTTTCACTCCATTGTCATTCACATTGCCATCAAACAGCTTTATGATAGGAAACAAATAAATGGAAATTAGGGTTTACCAATGGTTGACCCATGTTATCTTTTACGATGGACCAATAAACGGGCACGTCGGAATCGGTATATTGTACGTAATAATCTTGCACCCATTCCCTAGCTCCTTGTTTTCCTTGTGTGGCGATGCTGGTTACCACTTTTCGTTCTAGAAGATCCACTTGAATCCACTGCTTGTCATCTTGATCCAATGCAACCCATGCTCCAGCCCCTTCTATAAACAATTGTCAAGCCCGTGGGCAAATCACAGGAACTTACGCAGCGAGCTATCGAACAGGAATGCTTAAAGAAAGACAAGAAAAGGAATCAGACGTCACTGTGAGATGGAAGAACAATAACCACACTACCATCAGATATATGTAATCGTCCATAGTAGGGCATGGTTTGATCTGAAAATGATGACGAGGCTGTGACTTGTGCATCCTTGATCCCATTGAATCTGTCGGTCATTCCCAGTGGAACGAACGGAAAGTAATCGCATTCTTCTGCAAAACAAGAAAGTATAAAACGTAGAAAAAGTCCCATGAAAATTGGCAAATATCAAAGGAAAGCTAACCAGTAGGAATATGCACTACTTAGCTAGAGGTTGAAAGCAATGAAAATTAAAAAGAATGGATCTAATAAAACCTCTCCTTTCGAGATAGCTGTTTCAAAGAAACTCGGCCGTTCCCATTTAACCAAAGCAGGATGCCTTTCGAAATTTGTATAAAGATGAAATTATTTCATTGAAAAGTTGGTGATTAATTGGCACTGTTAAGTATTAGTAATCGTCTGGCATAAATAATGTTAACCGTCGTAAAAGACTCTGATTCGTGAACGCAAAAGTTGAGTTATTAGGAGTAGGGTTGCTCAGAATTGGGATACCTATTTATGACATGCTAGATGCATGGGTGTAGCGGAAGGAACACGTCCCATAACTGCCAGAGCCCATTACATGCGGGGAAAGAATGAACTGGCAATAATGAAACTGAAGCTTGGAGCGGCATAGAACCGTGTAACGTCTCACTAGGTCAGTTGTGGTAACCAGTCGGGCGACAGCGAGTTATCATCTACCAATAAAGTGACCGGTGGCTTTTATGGCTTATCTAATACACCATTATTCTTGAAAAACTAACCAATATTTATCGGACTAGAGAAGACTCAGAACCAGGCTCAAATGCATGCAGCTATAGATTATACTATATTGTACACTGGAAATTCGTTTACATACTAACCGTATTAGCATTCTGGTACCAAAAACTGGCACTGTAAAGAACTGTGAACATTTTTCACAAACAACTGGCGCTGAAAATTTACCTTAAAACAACTTGGGATTGATTTTTGGGTGCAATGGATAAGGTGTGATTAGATAACAACACTGACTATGATAACTGTTAAAAAAGGTTCTCCAGAACGCAGTTTTATATACCAGTTTCCACTGTCAGAACAACAGTAGTAGTATTAACTAGGGCAACGATATTGGAGATCTTAGAGTTGAATTTACATAGGCATATTGGACCTAGCCTTCGAGACAACCGCACTCGTTGATCCATTAGTTTCTTTTGTACAGCACCATGACGTTAACTTGTCCAGCCAACTAAATCAGACACCGTAATGATAGGTGATTCATCGCCTGAAGGGTTGACTCCTGATTTATAGTATTTCATTACCATTGTATTTATTTCCAGAAGCCCTAACTAATCAAGCATATTGACATGTTTTCTCGCATGCCGCCCATATCTATGGCTTCCACAGTTATGAAAAGTCTATACTTTGCCGTCCTCGGACGTTTGGGAATGTGGTAATTAAGGCATTTAAGTGCCCCTATATAAACCCGAAAGATCCATCATCCTTGCTATTACCTACCTGTTTCATATTTCAACTAAATATTTAAACGGTTTTTTCTGTCTAGCTGCTGCGTTTTACTCGGAGAGTCTTCACTTTTTCATATAGTATCTCGTTCTCCTGGTCTTCAAGGCTCTGAAGCTTTTGATTGGCCAACACACCTGCTTTCTTGGGTGCCATGGGGCTAGTTTTGCAACCACGATCAACAAACTAAGGCACGACACAAGTTTGAGGGCCCGTGGCCAACTATTCCGAAGTGCTGCATGGCACTGCTGTGCACTTATCCTATTTTCCTCTTCAATTAATAATATTTCGGTGGCTTTTCATATGAAGTATTAAAATCTGGTATTGTTGCTTTCTATTTAGCCACTTCTAATTCTTTATATGTTAGGAAACTTAATGAAAACCAGTCAAGTAGAATGCCTATCTTACTAAGTCTAAAATGGGTTTACTGTAAACCCCGGGCATTTGCCCGGGGTTTATTTCTAATCGTTACTGTTTCACGTTCCAGATTTATGCCTTTTTAATAAAGTCCTCACTCCTATCCATGTTTGGTTCCTTCAGGTACTTGTTAGATTACATGCTAATCAAAGATGGACATTTGACATTCAGTACTGTCTCTTTTGAATTGAATACAAAAACTCGGAATGTTTTGCACACCGCGGATAGCCATGATCAGTTTCGCTCGTCGGCGAGTTCGTCCCGTTTCCTTGAACTACTCACCTGTAATTTTCCCAACTTTAAAACAAGACTTCACAGTACTGGCCCGAGGCCTGACAACCATCAGTTGAATTTTATCCCTCCCGTTTGATGCTCCTTTAATTGAACATGTCAGTCGATAATCGCCGTTGAAAGCAGAATCTGAAGGGCAGTCGGTCAAAGCAAAACAGCGCCAATCCCACACACCACTCTCAAGTAATTATGAGACATATACGTTGAAACGCAGCTGCATCGAACTCTAGTCAAAAGAGGTTAGAGGATTAGGCTCATCCTTTACAGAAACGTTTATCTGCTTGCTTGCTTCCTCTTTTGATTGGGGTAGGAGCGTTTGAACAAAGGGCTTGGGGCACTTAATACAAAATCGCATGTACGAGTGTTTTTGGTTGCCATAATCTGTATGATTCAGCACTTGAACAGCCTCACTCAAAAATGTCAAACTATCTATATCAGACGGAATACTTTAACCGCTTTCACGATTCAACACGGGGTGGACAAGCAATTCCAGTAATTAGTTTGATAATCTCAACCAAGCCGGATGATTTTTAGAAAATCTTTCGACCAAGCATTTAGTTGTGCGCTCATTTACCCAACTTGATAGGGAGTTAGATGCGGATCATTTGTACCTGCTTTGTCCATTCTTGATTTATTTTTAGTCGTTTCTTTTCGTTACCTCGGTAGGAATAGTATCACATCTCTTCTGGAACAAGATTTCCTTAAAAACTCCCATGTGCCCTATTTGGCTCGAGTACTAAGCAACAAGGGTTGAAAGGAACAAAATAGCTTTCAGAATGATTGACGGTTTAGTTAATTTTACTTACCACAAACTTGCAAAGCTTCATGTTCTGCAACTGGACAGTTTTATTCCATCTCAATACACCGGAACAAATAAATGCATTTCATCTGCATAATTCAGTCAGTGAATTAAAACAGTATGAGAACCCGTCAATGCAGCCATGATGGGGCTCTGCCAGTTCCTTCATGCACGACCTGATTGTTTTGGCGCGGTGTAATAACCGGTCACTTAACTTAATTCTTTTCAACGCACATTCACTTAGACAAACGGAAAACATAGGGCGGCATCATTTTGTTTGAAAGCCGTCCACTAAACCCCTTGGACATTTGCGTCAGGTGTAACACAAAGCACCGCTTTGGTGGTCATTTTACAGTGGACTTTGACTGCTAAATTACTTTTCCATAAAAATCTCATTTGAATCATTAGGAGTGCACAGGTATGAAGGTGGCTGGACAGGAGAGTACCGGGTGCGTATATCTGATGAGCGTTTCCCGGAAATTTCTTTTTATCCATCCGTATGTGAAACAAACTATGGAAAACAAAAACCCAAGCTCTTCTTTCCTCGTACTCCTAAATTGACCTCATCAAAGCCGATAGATTCATCACCAAGTATTGCCTACAGACTTGTTCTGATAGGCTACCAAGTTTCCTTTCACCTTCGTCATCAATAGATCCGGTGAGTCAGTTCCAGTTCAGAGAATTCATTTGGACAAAAGATAAAGTACAGCACCACAAAAATCTGTATCCTATGTATATTGATGCTAAATATCTGCCTAACTATTAAAACTACACATCATACAAATATTTTGCGGACGTTGACATGGCTGCTTATTTAACCTTATTTAACCTCACTTACTGATTGAATTCCTATTGGCTCGTTTTTCTCTTTTCCTCATATCCTACAACTTAACTGGCTCCAGTTTTTAACAGGCACAACGTGAAAGCACTTCAATTGCTTCCCTCACCAATGGGTAGCAATTTTTTTTCTTCAGCTTATATGGTTCAACTAAAATCATCTCCGCGAATGTTCAAAAAAATCGAAAATCTACTTAGACTGGACAGTACACATACTTTTCGAGCTTTATCCTACTGCGATACAAAAAGGAACCTAGTCAGCTTTCTCCTTTGTAGAGCAGGAATTATTTTCAGCAAAGAGTTGATCAGTCAAGACTTAGAACATATACGGAATGTGCTGCATTCATCGGTCATCATATGGAAATATTAAAGTACAGACAGAAAATTCAGACAGTCAAGAAGAAAGAAGTTTCGTGTCAGTCCTGTTTAATGGTTATAAAGCGCTGGAACTGTTGGAACAAAACGCATGCATTCCACTTGTTGCTTATTTGCAAGGGCCAATTGTGCTTGGAGTCGAAAGCGGTTGCAAAAATAAGGGGCTTGCTTGAAGGTCTACCAAGCAACACGCTTGACGTTTCTATCAGTCAGTGTCATCAAGACTTTTTCCACCGGAAAATTCTATCCCTATTTACATTTAATTGATCATGAATTCGCTTCTCTTTGTGACAACAATTGCATTATAACTGCTTCTCTTTGATTCTGTATTTCACACCAAATGGATTGCACAAAAAACAAACCATGTGAAGTTTCGTTGGTGGCTAAGTAGACGACAACGTTATCCTTGTTATTTCTTTTGTTACTTTGCAGTGTTGACGTTTTTAGGAGCTGAAACGGACTGAATTCGGTAGGATTTTTCTTCCACCCGTATGTCTTATGTATTTGAGATAACAACCGAAAATAATTTTCCTAAGGGTTGCCACAAGCTATAATTTGTTACTGGCCGCCTGTTTTTGGGATTCCCTAGGGACTACTCACTGAAGCTCATCTTATCCGATTATAAACAACAGATTATTTGCATTTTTACGCGGTATCTTAAACACCCTATCTGGATGGTTATTTTTTGCTTCAATTACCATTTCAGCGTAATTTCCAAGGCCTCCTGAAGTTCATTTCCGATAGGAAAACTATGGGTAATCTTGGTAGGGTAAAACAATCATCGAGGATTTATCCAATTCTGTAAGAAGCCATTAAACGACAATCAAGGATCTCATAAAAGCTATTATTGTTTTTTAAAGCCTAGAATACTAGTTTGTAGAAACTACTTTTGTTTTTAGGTAAAGCACTTGTTTTCAGAGATTTAAAACAACCCGAAAAGACTAAGAAATCTTTTTATTTTGCGGAAACACTTAAAACCTAGGGGACCACGAAAATTACCTACAGTTGATTTCCTATAAGAACTGTCCGCGAAAAACTTATTCTGCCAAAATTTTGAGCAGAAGACTGTACATAGCAGAATGCTGAGCCTGCAGGTAAAAAGCTGCTCCCCCCAGGTATGTGGTTCTCTTCTCTTATACTATAAGTTCTGTGGCCAACATGAGCAAGGCCCTTACGAACTGATTTACGCTGCTCATTTGCAACAGGTAGTACTGAAAGACTTGGTGTGAAAAATTAACTTAGAAGACAAAATATTAGCATGCGATGGCACCATGACGAAATGTGACGACCTGCGTGTCTACACAACCAAACGAGCTGTACAAATGGTTTGTTCCAAGCCAAAGATTCAGCCATGGTGGGATTAGCGGAACGAACACATTACTTAAACCCAAAGGTTTAACTCAATTGGTTGGCTTCAGTGTTCACACGCTGAACCAGCCAACATAACTTGCTTTTTAAGGCGAAACTACTGAGATTTTTAAAACAGCTATGCCTTGTTCCTCCAAAATACAAGCAGAGGTTCCCACTTCTGCAATCACTTTCCGTATGCTGGAGATAATTTTCCTTCCTCGCTTCATCTCAAGTGTTTCAGGTAACCCAGCTTGGAAATCTTATTGTCATGACGGCCTCTAGAGCGTTCTAAATGCAAGAGCCGAGTGTGTATTGTTAAACTGCGCCGCACTTTACAGCCTTTTATGTGCAGTTTGGCCGGGGACTTCCATGCCTTATTGCCTGGTAATCGCATTTGTTTGTGTGACCGCTGATTGCAGCTCTACTGAGACTAAGGACGAACTCTACCGAGACTGGTATTAATTACTCCAAGGTGTGCTTTCAACGGACATGGTTGTGGTTGAAGACAATTTTGACACCCATCCTGGCCGGTCAGCAGAGACAAAACGGCAAATCGGAGGCCTATTTGCTATTCAACGCGATCAAACAGACAATGGTAACCGTCTCGCCGTATTTCGTTCTGATTACAAACTATTACTGGCGAAAACAAATTTGGCCTTGAAAAAACGAGGATGGTTCACCTGATGCCTCCAGTAACTTTCACAGCATTGGACTCAAACTTACCAAATCCTAATTGGTCAGTCGGAGATTGGCAGTCATGCTTTTGCATACCAGTGGATTCAGATTATGCTTGGCTCCATAAGCACACTTGCCTAGGTCTAAGCTGTGATTGTCTCAACATGAAAAACGAGTCCCTTGAAACCCCTTATGGATGGTAATCGCCAACATGACATCAGCGGTTCGTGTTGTGACTACCTCCCCAATACCATCAGCAGCTGTGTTCTGACTCCCGGGATAACTAAAGATGTTGACTACACGTGACAGTTCAACACAATGAGTGAATTTAGGCAGTGGTTCCTTTTAATCTTGGATGAGTACCTGACACTCTGAATGCATAAAGAGCATAACATACCTCGATACCTCAATCATCTTCCGGTACAATGTATGTTGAATGGCCCGTGGACCACCGCGCAGTAAGGTGATATTGTCGCCATGTTATAAGTAAAATATTTGTCTTCCGGGAGGAACCAGACTTTGCCATCGAAAGTGCCAGATAGCTTGTTCTGTAGGGCACTCTTTATTACAAACCTAAGTGGGAATGTAGCAACAGATAACTTTGCCGTATTCCAAGGGGAACGAACAATGTAACAAAAGCTGGTCATAAGCCTTAACTCGGTCTGTGGTATTACCATCCATCTCAGTTGTTCCATTCTTGAACAGACGGCTTCATAGAGCAGATATATCCATAAAGTCAAAGGCTGGTAGAATATCTAAAAACACTGATCGTCTGCCTCTGGAAAGTGGAGCGAGGATGCTGCCAATGCCGACGAGTAAAGACTTGATTAACGTATTCGCGACAGATGAGCAATCCATCCTGTTCCTTGCGAGTTTGCCGTTCACGCGGATTATACAACCTGCGAAGAATGACGGATGCCAGCAGCTATGAGGCTATCGGGATTAGGTTAACACTTATATTTATCTCAAACAACGAGCAAGCCCTTGTTAATTATAAGAGCGACAACCAATTCCCTCATAAGAAGGTGACCGTATTAGGATGTCAATCCTCAAAGAGCAAAGCCTGACCAGTTCTCTTTGTCTATCTCCGATTTGAGCTTTGGAAAGATCACCGGAGTAAGGTGACTTATGATATTCTTACATTTGGATGTTTTACGGATCTCGGCCGTTTATGACAAAATATCGGGATTCAGAGAGCGAAATCAATTCATCAGTTCTTTTTAGTGATATCCAGTTGTTTTTGCTTGCCTTCGATCAGTGGTCGCGGCCGCTTTTCTCGTGCTGACCTTAAACTCGTTTCCGGTTACACTTCAGTGTGTATCCATTGTCTGATGGCATGTTTTTTCTGTGTACCGTTAATTTCAGTTGGCATATGTTACGTGGGGATTTGCAAAATAATATGTTAACAGTTTCATCAGGGTTGGTTCCACCAATGGAGCACTTCAGTTCATTAATCGTTAAATACCAATGGCTAATTAACATCGCTCTTTTATTTCATTTTTTATATTAATTAAGTATAAAAACTTACTCTATACTTCATGGTTTTTGCGTTTCTTCTCTGCGCACTATTTCAAAGTTAGACTATAATATACATCATTGTTTCCGTTCATTAGTTCTGTTTGCGTTAATTTTGCAAAAGTCAAAAGATTCTTCTAATGACTCATATGTCATTCAGTATGTCATCTAATGGGCGTAAGATGCGCGGTTTCTTGTGAGCATCACAGTGCAACAATTTGAGAGAAGAGAAACATAAACTGTTATCAGAATTTTTGAAATTTAACCAAATGAAAACAACAATTGAGGCTAGAGTTAAGGAAGCCTAGCCCAATGTTAGCAGTGTTGCAGTTTGTATAAGGGAGAGCAAGAAGGAATGCGACATTAATGGGCGTTAGATACATTGGGAAAAAGTTACTCCTTGCAGGGACCTGCACGATAGCCTGTATTACATGCAGCCGTCACGTGACCATCGCGAAGACACAATGGTAGCGATCAAAACATTTCTTAAAACGGTGGAAGGTAAGCGACAATTTTCTGAAAAGCGATCATCTTTTAGACAAATAGAATGCCGCTTCCATCCTATCATTGAAAGAGTCGGTAACGGTAAGGGCTGCTGCCATATAGATTGCAGCAAACGCACCCATGAATATATATGGAGCAAAGGTTCTGTTGCGCTAATTCAGCATTTTGAGTTTGAACCTTTTAAAGGACCCAAGTGCCCTTCTGGGAACACCTTGTTACTCTCGGGTAAAGTAAATCATTGTTGAGATGCATATTTACTTTGGTATTTGGGAGGAGATTCAAATAGTTTTGAAAACCAAAACCGCCGTCGATAGAGTCAAAATCTAGCTGCGGAGTTTTAAAAATTTGGTCAACACATTGCCAGTCGATTTTGAGACCTGTTTATTACAGCCCTCTGTAAGAGCAAGGAAAAGCCATGAAAGTTGAGAAAATTTATCCACAACACTATTTATTAGTTGGAATAATTAATGGCTGACAGCATCAGGCTTTGAAAATGTGGGAAGGGGCTAGACGTCAAAGTGCACACTCTCCAGCCAAAAGTTTTATAAAACAAGTTAAACAACACAGTGAATAAGCCAACCACTTTTGTCGCGTCCCATTACGTCGATGAAGCAATTACAGGCACGATTTTCTCACAGAAGATTTAAATTAAGAATAGATAACAACTCTTGGTCACAGAGACAGCCGAAGCACGTGAGGATCCCTCCCTTTGAAACCTTGATCAGAGGCATGAGCAAAATAGGTCCCACAGACTTCGCGCATTTAAAAAGCTTGGCGTTGACGAAGAGGCTAATTCGTACATGGAAAAAGGCCAAAAAGACCAAAAAAATCTTGCGCGAATGCCAAAGTTTAAAGATGTAAAGCAACAGAATCACCACCGTCGCTGATCACGTCCCATGTAATTTCTAGCGTATGTGCCGTCGTTTTGTCGACTCTGAACTCTGAAAAGTGACTGAATTTTTCCAGTTTTGCTGTACACTGGAAGAGCCGTTTTATGGGGCTACTAATACTGACAGCTTTAGCAATTTTTGGAGTTCTCGGTGTTTGTATAAATAGTAACTAGTAGGATATGGTGTTACCATCATCTAGATTTCTTCAAATAAACCGCCTGGAAAATTGTGCCGAAGTATATTTCACGTTATGGCGAACAGGAATCGCGACCAATGTACACGGTTGTATACACCTTTTTGCGGACGTACGTGGCACTATTGATTTGTTCTCGGCTTTTCCATAAGGGTCATTTATGCGAATGATAAACAACAGCATAACAACAAAGAACGCCGACGCAGGACAAGTGTTTTGCAGAATGACTGAGCGACGATTGGAACCAAAGTTGTTCTCCGCTATTAATTTCTTAGATGATACTCAATCCACTCGTATACGGCAAACTCCACGTGCTGTGGCATCAGTCGTCATCGAGGAAACTGGTTACACAGATCGCCGCCATGGTAATGTCAGTTTGATTGGCGAATACCCACTCATTATACGAAACATCGATGGAGAGGACTTTTACATCCTGGCCTTCACTGATATCACTGACTTTTTCTAAAATCTTTGCCTTTTAAATTTAAGACAATTTTAAACTGTGTAAAAACAGCAACTTTATCGAATTTTCAATATAAGTGACTTCTACTTCCGTACGGAGGTTCTTGGATATTCTTTTTCATTAAATCACAGTTGGCGGACAAATTATTACTTGCCTTTCAGTTTTCTATCTATCTACTATTCTGCATGTTTAAAATAGATTTATCTCTCCAAGGTTGTTACTTCGGCTTCAGTCCTGATGGAAGCGCATAAAGGTTTGGTTTATTTCACCAAACAATAAACTAAATTCCTTGCTATTACAGATGTTCGTCGTCACGAAATTCACTGCGGACCAAACTCTAGCTGCTGTGTATCACACTTGGCTAAAACACAATAATCAAGTAAAGTGCGCCATCTTGTCATCAGCATAATTGACCCAAAAGGTGAAAAACGGACTGCCACTACTGCGGTTCCCAGTAATGTAGGACGTGAGGGTCCGAAAGTTTTGTAGTCCGGTTTTGCGCACCTCAATTTACCTGGTTCCTATACCAATGCCTGGATGTGGGGAAAAGTTTTACAGGAATTATCCGACCTTCCGCCGTCTAAAGCAACCGCTGGATGCAATAGATTCGGCAAAAAGAAACTGCAAGTTAATAAAATAGTATTGGTTGTAGTAGTAAGAGTAGTAGTAGTAGTAGTAGTAGTAGTAGTAGTAGTAGTAGTAGTAGTAGTAGTAGTAGTAGTAAAGGTAGTACTAGCAGTAGCAGCGGTAGTAGTATTATCAATAGCGGTGGTAGTAGTAGTAGTGGTAGCAATAATAGGAGGAGGAGAAGCGGCAGTAATAGTTTTAGTAGCAGGGCGGCAGTAGCAAGAGTAACACATGATCATTTTGCCATCCAGAAAACCGATTCCTTTTTCATTAGACTCCTGCTTAGGAGAAGATCGACCAGGGAAGTCGGGACAGAATAATGTTCACAAGGAAATAACTCCATCACCAATGCGTTTGATAAAATCCGTTAAAATCGTAACCGCCGGAGTGGCATGCACCAGAAAATTACTGAATACATATGAGGAATCTATTTACTTTATCCTTTTGATCTACAGATTACTTGTGAAGGGATTTGGAATCTTGAAAAAGCCCGCTTTAAAAGCCAAGTAGGAATTTGATGTGCTAATCACAGTATTTCTCGGCGAACTAAAGCCGGTGAAAAAATGCCAAGTTAAGGATTCTTATCCGGTACTTAAATTGCAGCTTTGAATATTCATCAAAGTTTATAGAAAGGCAGACCGGTAAGAGCAATGCGCTGGGGTCAACAACCACGGCCGGAAAAAGAACCAAACAGTGCAGAAACTCATCCCATGCTTGGTAAGGACCAAATATTTTGCAAACGAAACAAATGTTGCTTAAAAGGTTATATATAATTAAACTTAAATCCTTTAGTTCTACTAAAACAGTTTTCACTTAAGAACAAATTTACTCGCATTTTAGTGATGAACAACATAAATCATGGCAATTAAATAGCAAGATAAAAGAAATCTCCTGGAAACAGGGAGTGTTTTTGTAAACTATTAAACATAATAATTAGAAATCTTTCACCGGTGAAATGAGAGTCAATATTTAGTTGTGCTTAGGCTTTTAACTTACGCGTTTCAACAATCTTCATCAAACAGAATAGAATATCTATACCTATTACAAAGTGTTGCAGGTTCATCTCGAAGTGTTTCTGGTCTCAAAACGGCACGGGAAACAACATTTGCGCTACGCGCTGTGTACATATAACCAAAGTGTTGGCATATACAAACACATAATGCGAGTTCTGGAAATCATTGATTTTCCGTTCAGTTCAAACTCCAAAGGACGTTTCTAGCCCGCGCCATTTATGATTTCGGAAAATTTTCATTTTCTATGCCTCATCTGAGTAATCACTACTACAAAATCCATTTTGGCAGGTCACAATGCGGTTTAGCTCCTATCTGCTTTTAAAGCTCATTATTGGAAAAATGAGAAGGCGGCCCTCGTAAAGCTTCCAGTGATGTGCAAGAAAGTAGACAGTCACTAGTGCAAACGAATTAGCTCCTTCTTATCATGCATGATTTCTTCCGTTGTCCGAGTGCGGCTGAATTTCGGATGCTTAGAATTCTCATTCTCCACAGCAGAGACATGCATTTTCTGCATCTCGCATAATAACTGCTTTTGCCTGAAGGTCCAACTGTGCATCGGTTCACTGGTCAAAGAAGCGGATTTGAAGCTTATGTGTGAAACGGGGGTTGCATTATGTTATTACGGCATCATGACACCAATTTTTCGGCTTTGCCACCTGTACACACGTACTCATGAATGCTAGAATTTACAATAGACCTGTTGATTGGAAGACTGCGGCTTGCTGGAGGCCGCACAAGGGCATCAGGAACCCCAGAAATGAAGCAGTTTTAGTCTAGTTTTTTGTTAGCTTTTAGCTATAGATGCGTCGAAAAAAACAAATGATGTAACATGATACTATGGGTAGACACACAAAAACAGTGAACTATTTGGTAAGGACGTATACGGCGTATTAGTGGAATATTATTTGCAGCGATATTTACTCATTTGCTGAACCGGAAAGGCAGAGAATTGTGCGTGGCGAAGAGGCATTAAGAGCCACCGCAGAAAAATATGATATTGATTTGGTTGCATGTGTTTAACCTGCAAAATGTTGGTGCAGGAAACCTAGTCTAAGATATCGGATCTAATTTCTGATGCAAAAGCCCACGACAAAAGATTAGAATCAATATGCGATGCATTTTAGTGATGGAGCAGGATTTGGTCGTCGTGTTGGACATGGCAAGATCCACGTTAGTAGCCGTGTCTTCCGTTATCCGGACCGAATACAGATAGGTGGCTACTTATTCATGTACTGATTACCAACGCAAAGGAGCTTTCGAGAAGCAAAGTGCTAGGACCAAGAGGAAAGAATGAAAAAGAAAGGTGATAGGAAAAATCAACGAAGGTCGCATTAGATGCCCGTTGACCTACGGCCCAATATTTTACGAGTTCTTGTAACGTGCTTTGTGGCAAGCATGAACAAAAGTCCGGAAAAATTCGCCGAAGTTTGTTGGCAGGCAGCATTTCAACATGGACCTTTGTGGTTGATCCTTGAAAGAATGGAAACTGGGTCGAGGGGGACATGCTATGAAATGCTCTGCCTCACAGGTACAACAAAAATGCTGCGGTAGTAGAACTCCTTGCGAGTAAAAAGAACGAACATTTTGCGCTATTTGGGAAGTTCCTTTTTGGTATGGCCAGATCTAAATATGTGAGATACAATCGCACTAACGAAGGTTGCCTATCTCCTTCGCGGCCTAAATCCATGTTTCCAAGGTCTTGAAATGCACGGATAATTGAATTTTTTAGCTTATTCACAAACATTCCATAATTCCTCCCCTTGGAATTAAGTTTACGCGTCGAGGTAATTTTGCAACAACTCAGGTCATTCTTTTTCCTCGCGTTTGCAAGACCTCAGGGACAAAAGCCAACACTATAGAGGCAGCTTTTGAGGGAGCTAAAAATGGAGAAATGAAATAAGCTAGCTTACAAAAGGACGCGCGATTTGGCCACTGGTAGCCATCAAAGTTAAACTTCGCTGAATTCGGAGGCAGTCCATAAGGTGATTCAATAAGCTCCTGCTGATTGGAACCTAGCTTATTAATAGTAACAGTGTTTCCTGGAAAATGCTAAGAGGTTCGATGCGCACGGTTGCGACGTGCAACGATATCATGTGTTTCTTGATTTGCGGCAGGCATACACAAAACAAGGGCAAATTTGTATTTGGATGATGCAGAGAAAACGTTAACAATACGAACAAGAAAGGACATTGGTATATTTGATGCTTTGGATTACTCGGAAATTACGATCAGTATCTACAAAGCATTATGCAGTGCACAAGTATGCAGAACAAAAATCAAAACTGCACAAACTGTTTTGCAAGGTTGTATAGGGTTTGCTGGAACTGATCATGAGCAGTGGCATGCAAGTCATTTCGTGCTTAAGTGCACTAAATTTACGTGTCACGGGCGCAGCACTTGTCGGGAGCTCAATGGCGGATGTCCAGATATGGCCGGAGGCGTAAACCACATAAGCAATAAGCGATAGAGAGAAAGGGTAAGCTGCGATGAACATCAGTACGGATACAATAGTTGGATGGAATTTAGTAAAAAAGAAAAGAAACGTTATGCAAGGTAAATAAGGAAGTCGCACATAACAGTAATAAAGGGCAGGTAAAATGCAGAAGGCTGAGAAATACTATCAAGCCTTCTGAACTATCTGAAGAACAAGATTTTGCGAAACGTTTTGCAAATAGAAAATGAAACTCTCAAGACTGCCGATTTCATCCCTTTGCGGCTAGCGGTAAACTGGACTAAAAAGTGTAATTGGGGAAACATTTGTTTGAAGAGTAAAACGTTTTTTAAATACACCAGTCAAGGATATCCTCTATGCTATCATTTTTGATGTCCCAGGTTTTGATTCTAGACGATAGTGCATGCGGAGGATTCCGAGGGGTGCGCAGGGAATTCCAGCGGCAGTAGTAACTGTGTATTTAACCATTCCTGAAGATCCACCTAAATAATAGTATTCAAGGAGTCTAATTGCAAAATACAAGCCCTGAATGTTCCACCCGTGCAACAGTAAAACGAGAGCCAAGATTTCAAATCCAATATCGTGGTTCATGAAAACGATGTCTTAAAAAAGTATAAGCATGTAATGCTTCGTTTAGGTTTTTTTTGAAACCCAAGATAATATATAAATATCACGTTTGTAGCTTGTAACCAAGTCAACAATGAACAGCAGCAAATGAAGCAAGATAAAACTTAAAAATGTCAAAATAATTCTTAGGACATCATGTCCGAGCACACAAAGCGGTAGCACTCAGAACGATGACAAGCAAATTGGGCGACGGTCAAGGCAAATGGACAGGCCGTGTATAATAATAAATGTGGCGTTTTAAATTAATAGGCGTGGCTAGCGAAGATACAGCATTATTTTTAAAACGGTCCATCACAGACTGTCTAGCGTGACTACATTTAATCGAGAAATGAAAGACCTACCCCTGGAGCTCAATCTTTTCACTTCTTGAGGTAGAATACAACTCATCACCGCATTCTTCGGGGGGCGTGCGGCTCCAGGCAAATGCTCGAACCAAACTCATTCAGAACCGTTTACACTAGTTTGTTTTACCGACGTCTTCAAAGAAGGCAATTATCAACCCAAGTTTTAAAAAAGAAAAGTGACGTCAACTACGTAGCTGTGGACTCGTTAGTCTAATATGCTTAGATAAATAATTTTGAGCTTACTGAACATGCTAATTTGGGAAACTTCTTCCAACTTCAAGAAAAAGGGTTCTCTTATGGACAGCCTGTATCAAACATTGGATAACGGCATTTTTGCTGAATTCGTAAAAGCCTTCGTTCTGGTCCCATCCATCCCGCTGTTGTATAAACCAGTCACGTGTTATCGCTGACGAGTTGTTAAGACTTGCTCGCACTTTTCTCCGGGGTGGCTCTCATGGTAAAAGTAGGTCTCTCACTGTCCAATCCCACTATAACCGTTAACATCGTTCCGCAATGAACGGTGTTTGGGCCTTTGTTATTTAATACAATAACTGCATGCCTGTGAAAGAACCTCTTGGGACACCAAAACTGTAATAGGGCAGTCGGTTATTGATCGCGCGAATGAATTTTCTACCGATTGGAGCCTGCCGAACGGTGACAAGTGTCAATATCTCATTTTAGATTTCCCCGGCTCAACGGGTTCGGGCCATGAAGAACGGTCAGACCTATAGTGTTTGACGAAACAGAATCTTGAGCCTCTTTGTTAAGAAGGTCTTCCTTTCCGAATGCCAACATCAAACCAGCGAACTGGCTTTTTGTATCCATAACATGGTAAGACAAACTTGAATTCATCTTCGTGGATTTCCAAATTTTGTACGACACCTGTATTAGCCCTTCAGTAAGGCAACTGCAATATACATGCGGATTCGCCACAGGGAGCCATGGACATGACGGTACACTGAGTTAGGCTAAAAACAAGCTTGAGGTCCCTCAGATACACCTGCACTACGGTATCTGACTGATATTGGGATGTGCTAACCTTAAACTCTCAAAACAAAGAGGTTATTGATTTCTACGTTTAACTTGTTTTATTCAGGTCGAGCAGACGGGCTTTTCATGCTTAGCTTGGTGAACGCCCTCTAGAGACACTCCAAAATGAATTCTAGGATAACCGCGCGAAAACCCTCTTTCGTGCAGTGGATATTATTTCTTTGGAAGGGATTTGTCAAGAGATTATTGAACCAGGAAAAAAGCCTTAACAGTAAGACTGGAAAGAGAGTCATCGCAGACTAATATGCAGTATAAACTCGTTGGGGGGGTTAAGAGAACAGAATTGTTGATAGGACGGGGCCGGCAAGGCGAAGACCAAAGCAAACAGAAACAAAAGCAGAAAACGGCTTAGCGGTCGGCAGCAAAACGCATGAGTATCTTTTTCCATAACTGCGTGGAGCCAGTGATCAGTCAAGGGAAACCTAGAATGGGCTCACCCAACAGCCAAGCCACCAACGTTTTGAGGCTAGCCGAAATCCGCACGGGGATTGTAATAATAATAATAATAGTAGTGCATATTTCCCGATTTAGGAGATGCACGCGCAAGGCAAGATCAAGCTTTTACATGGATGATGCACAGGAAATACGAACAATATAAATCGAAGGGAGAGGGAGTGAGAGCGACCTTAAATAATTTGAAAGGTTTGTTTGTCTTCGTATATTTCTGGAATTACGAGAGTCATGCGCAAGGCAAGATTTAACTTGGGCACAGAAGGCACAGTTCAGACACGATACCAGAAACCAAACATACAATGCAATGTGTTTTCGCTCACAAGATCATAACAGGCAATGTGATTTCCCGAATACGGGATATCGGGTTTTAAATCAAAGCTAGGTAATGATTCGCAAAGATTTTTCTGTGGCTGATTACCAGTCCTGCACTGCGAGTAATACTATGTTTGAACGCAGCAAAGGTGCGTATCGCGGGCGCAAAATATGGCCGGAGGGCAATGGCTATCGGCGCCTATTGGCCAGGACACTCGATAATCAAGAGAGTTATATGGTGAAGATTAGGGTCAATATGGATATGACAACGGATTGACGATGAGTGAAAAACATACTGGATATCAAAGAAGGCAGTATAAAACTCGAAGAATCTGGGTGCACAGTCCATTAAGTAAGGAAAGCGGCAACAATGGATGGGAATTGTGCGGTCGTTGTGCTAATACTTGAGGTTTGTTCCAAGCAATTTTGAGTTCGTAAATTCCAGCTTGGTCTAGAGATGAAGGTGTCGTTGAAAAAGAAGGAACACCGGAGTCAAATGAGGCGACTTCCCGTGGACCCGTGTAAAGAATTGTTACTAGGAGCGTTGGTCTATTGCCAAATTCCGCAAACCAGAATAGAGGTTGATGAAAAATGGCTGTCATCATCTGTTTTTGGATGTCAAGATGCATTGTGAACGTCAGTACTGATCAGATGCCAATAAAGATACTGTCCTCCGTGAGTCCGTTTTGTATTGTTTTGACATAAGAACTTTGGGAAGGATCAATGGAGGCCAGTACAACATGGTGCACATGAACATAGGAGCTATAGTGCTGC
>LUCM01009541.1:0-15499 GCA_008360955.1 Fasciolopsis buskii
GCAGAATTAGTCAGTTCGCAAGAAATGCACTCCAGGCCCACCTGAAGGCGCATAAGTTAGTTTACCTTCAGAGGGTGGGCGGGTCTTTGGAGGTAGGGTGTTCCAGATTTTGCGGTGCACGCGTACTGATGGGCGTCCAGCCGTCATGCACGTGCATTTTCTGGAATCAGTGGCTGTTACCATGCAGCTACATATTGCATGTCAGCTGTTTCCCTGGGTATGACGCAGCCAGACTTCCAGTAGGCCGATGGGGGTATGAATGCGACGGTTACAAACGCCAGTCGCCCTCACCCCAGAAGGAATGCATCGTCGGAGAGGAACATTTAACTTTCGAAAAAGAAGATAAGATGTCCCTCTTTGGGGACGCTTGGCAAGACATTATATGCATATATCGCACGACTAAGTGGCTAACGGGTGAATGCATATATTTTCAGATAAGAAAATCATCGCTTGCTTTGACGGCAACTGCTATATGGAGATATGCATATGTAGTCTTCCCACATAAGGCCACAATTATTTGAGAACATTTATTCAATAGGTTTCTTGTGCATGTCGATGCAAAAACGTATATGATGTACATGTCCATTGGAAACATAAATAGCTGTATATATATAGATTTATGTATATATATATACATATAAGCATGTGTCTACTACAAACGCGCATAGGGAATTATTAAGTTCCGCATTTTAATGTCCACATTATATACCTACAGGTGCACATTCGTTTCTTTACATGTTTTCGTATCTCTATGTATGCATATACGGATACATATATGTATATGTTAATATACACATTTTGGCCAATTTATATCGATTTGAGTCATACCTAAACGCAGAAAATCGACAAACTCTATTCATGTGACGATAACGCAGTAAAAATGTATATAAATATTATATCACCCGGGCGCATACGTATGTTTACATGCATATATATGCATATTTACACACGTACATATATATATGTAAATTACATTTAGGTAGACATCCTCGCTATCTTGGGCAGACAGATATTTATATACATTTTCAATTTCCCAGCCATCAACGAAAATACGCAATACAAAAGGGTCAGTTTCACTATCACGGCCAATACTTTTACCGGTTTGGCATGCTAAATGGACAAAATAACATCAATATTATCCTCCTAGCTTCGCTTCTTCTGATTCATCACTTATTCACCACGTTGAAAAATTATAACAGCTAACATTTAACAGCAACCGTTACCAGTTATCGCGGGGCATACAGTTGTCAGTATCAGCTATCGCGGGTGAATGAGTTACGTCCAACGGTTTGAACGCCCGCAAAAACATGGCCGTTTTGCGGGGGTGGGCGTTTCGTAAATACCCGTCCGCCAGCATCGCCCATTTGAACTCTGCACCTGCGATACGCATTCTTGGTGCGTATAAACACCGTGTTCCTCTTGATATGCCAGTTTTGCTATTTCTCATTTTGTACCCAAATGTTTACTTGCTTGTTCAATGTAACTTGCAATCCCTGTAACATTCGATCATGCAACCAAGCATGCTTCTCAAATTTTCGAAGAAATATACGAATATTATTATTATTATTACAAATGACTGAATGCAAATGACTATTGAGTATCCCGGCCAACGGGCGGCGACAGCCATTGCCCTCCAGCCATATTTTGCGCCCGCGATACGCACCTTTGTTGCATTCAAACAATATAACTTGCAGTGTAGGATTGGAATGCAACCACAGAAGAATCTTTGCAAACAATTACCTAGCTTTGATTTACAACCCCCTGCTCGGAAAACCACGTTGCCTGTTATGATCCTGTGAGCGTAAACCACATTGCATTGTATGTTTGGTTTCCGTTTTCCATTTCTTCATTGTGCCTTCCTGGCCTAATTTTAATGTTATCTTGCGCATGACTCTCGTATGTCGAAAGATATACAAAAACAAACAAGCCTCCCAAATCACTAGAGGTCGCTTTCACCCCCTGTCCCTTCGATTCACATAGTCCGTATTTCCATGTGCATCATCTATGTAAAAAATTGATCTTGCCTTGCGCATGCATCTCGCAATCGAGAAATATACATTATTATTATTACTAGCCTGAACGCAGCACTGCTCAAGTTTCCACATCCTTCATGAACTCAACATTTTTAGGTTCCACCGGCCAAATGAATCGTGTCCTATCGTCCGGGCTAATAGACTCTGGTCCACACCAAACGGGTTCTCCACAGACCGACTGCCCTTGCTTGTGGACAGTTCGTCAACAGAGAGAACAAAGCGTGCCACCGAAGACGTTGCTGAAATGCGGCGTGTCACAGAAGGTGTAATATTATTGAAATTTTAGTGATGCCTACCGCTGAGCATGTCCCATCGTAGAACCGAAATTTATCCTTCTCGGTACTCATGCAAGTGAAATAGTTTTACGAAGGTGGAGGCATTTCCTGTGGTGGAGAATTAGGGGTTAGAAAAATTTAGGTGGTTAATGATTGCAGAAGGGAGTCTGAATCGGTGAATCGTCATCTGCTGACGGGCAAAACTTAGTCTTTGGAAATCAGTGCATAAGTAGTAAATTCGGTTTCTGTTATAACGAAGGTTGGAAAAGGAAATTACGGGGCGAATCGGGATATCGCAGTGGGTGCCACAAGGGTCAGTCCCTGGGTCGCTCCCACTCTTGCATATACGCAAAGTTGAGGCAAAGATGGAACCACCACATTTCATCTTTGTGAATGATCTGAGGGTTGTGGGAGAAAGTGACCTTAAGAGATCGGCAAAAATCCTAATAAACGGTTGATCGCCATTTGTGTTTGGATATGGCGCTTAATATAATCAAAATTGCTCCGCTAACCGGTTCCTCAAAAAGACTAATTGTGGTTGAAAAAACAATGAATTTGCAATTGGTACAATCCAACTCATTAAGAACCTGTGGGTAGCCATGATCCCGAACCGCAATTAGGCTGGGCAGTCAAAGGCTGTTGTCAGAAAATCAAGAATGGGACAATTCGGGCTACGGTCTGCGGTATCCTGTAAAATACCAGAGGTTATCATCATTCTGTACAAGAGGATAGTCAGAATGCATTAAAGATAACGCACACTGGTATGGGTACCAGTCCTTGGGAAGGACACGACTTGCCTCAGAAACTCCTAACGCCTATCTACCAGAACAGGTTAGAGATAGTGAGCTAAGTCATTTGCAGTGACTAGAAATTCTGGCCTTTTGCTCGGTGGGATGGCACATCTAAGGGTGACAATTAAAAAATTCGAAAGACTGAAGGGTTTGGATGACGTAGACCATGTCTGCACGTTTGGTCGTGCTCCTTTGGATAGATTGCGAGAAAACGGCGCAGAACTGTGGAAAGCCGGCCTTAACCCAACTGTGAATTTACACCTTTCTGCAGAAGAATGGTCTGAGATTGCAAAAAATTGGCAGCAGAACTGCAGTGTAACATCAAGTCGTTATCCAGGGTCGCTTGTTGAAGCGAACGTGGGCGATTTGTCGAGGCTGTCATTTCCTCGTTGCTCAGGGACGGTGGTTCACGAGCTCTCATCAAATATAGTCAACCTCTTGCCGCTCCCGACTGCCTTTCTACTGGTGAGTGTATTGATTGTCGGCATCGCAATCGTACATCTCCAAGTGGGATTGAAGCACAAGTTTTCATAACAGTAGAGGGCAGACGGACGTAACACGAGAACCGTGTCAAGACAGTCCGTCTTACAATATGCGTAAGTGCTTAGTTTTAAAGTGTTACTTGGAAAAATGAATTAATAAATATTCTCGGTGAGTGCGAGTTACGATAGCGAAAGTCGCAATACAAAGCACAGCAATGTGAGCATTTTCCATCAAAGTATAACTAAACATGGAATCAAAACAAAAAAGATGTTCTCTTGCTTCAGATTTTGGAAGGGGTGCCCGCTCATTGTTTATTTTAGCAAACGCGGGACTTGTACGAGAAAACCTGGAAGAAACCGCGAAATCTTTGGAAGTTTATTCTAAACTTAGTACATTTCTTAGTCGCTTCGAATGTACGTTTACGAATACTGAAAGTATAAAGCATACTACTCAGAAGTGACACCAAAATCTGCAAATGCTCAAATGTTGTTGATGGACGAAAAGACAGTTCAGGCTCAGGAACCGTTGGACCCAGAAGTCTCTGTCATCAGAAATACTTCATGGTTTTGGAGTCACAAAGTATCACACAGATTCGAGGCCAGGGGAAATAAGCTTTTTTTGGGTCTGGATGGGACAACACTGACGTGAGACAAACGTCGATGGGAGGTGAAAGTTGGAATCCACTTCGCGGCACTTGACAGAGTCTCACTAGTGTCAGTGCCAACCAGGTCAGCATACAGGCGTAACTTTGAGGAGTGCAACTATTCTGTGTTGGTTTGGCCTACGCGCAGTGGAGGAAATAACCACTTAATCCCTGGTGCTTCACAGTTTTCATTGCAAATGGATTTCTTGATGATATTTCGTTATCTTCGGGGAGCGCGTTACATAGGGTCAACACCCTATGAGTAAAAGAGCTGCTTCTTGGTCCCGATTTTAAAACCTTTCTCGAATGTCTCTCCAGTGACCAAGGAGGACGGGGAGCAAAACGTTACTCCTCTTGTTTAAGTGTGAAGACATGATATATCATAGTTTGCACAAGGTAATTCTCACATGAGAGGCGGAGGCTGAGCATTAAATGGAAAGGGTGAGACAGGCATGTGGGCCCCAAACAGTTTTGTTAGAGGCCCTTTGAACTCACAGTGCCCTTCAGACATTAAAGCAATCGAAATGCGCGATCAAAATCCCAAATTTTAGGACACTACAAATAAGAGTTTCGTGGATCGCAACGAGGTCGTTCGTCGTTTTATACGTTGGGGTATTCTGAATCATCTTTAGAAATGGGCAAGTCGCCCCGCCGGAAAATTTTTTGGTGATGGTAGAAAGAAGGGCCAGTGGCTAGTCAAAACCTCGTACTTTGTTTGGGCGATCATTGCCCAGGTGTCAGTTCTTTTGATGGGAAACCTCTGTTGATCTGCTTTACCAGGCGCAATACTGAGGGGCTCATTTTCAGTAATTGGAAGGTCCAACCTCCAGCCCATCACTTTACGTTGTCCTTGGCTTACTGAAAAAGGTCTGAGCTGATGTTCCAGAAGACCAGGCCTTCCGTACACATGACATCCGTGGCGGATTGGGTTTGACAGGGGGCGATGATATGTCCTAAGTGGAGGGAGTTATGCAGCGTGCAAAGTGGTACGCCGAAAGCGACTGGCGCTGGCTCTGGGGGGGGCATTCCCTAACTTAGGTCGCTTAACAAGTTGCATAGAATTTTTAACATATGACCAACGAAACACCTTGAGATATTATAAAGAACTGGAATGTGTAGACCCAATCCGGGTCCTCGGTGAACTTGATAAAGATGACATGTGGAACCTGGCCATCGACAAGCAACTTCGCAAGGCTTCCACAACGATGAGTATACCAGAACTGCATGACCCACCAGAAATTAATCATGTTGGAAGGGGTCTAAAACGCTAAAGCAAAGCGGCTTTCAGGATGCGTCCTAAAACTTTACATTTAATGGGGGTAACACAGGTCGCCAATTGACGGAGCGGCGATACCTACCTCCTTTCTCAAAAACGGGAGTAATGGACGCCTACTTCCAGAATTTGTGGAGGGAAGTGCAAGGAGTGGCTATCAACCCCCCACCTTTTCTAAGATACGAGGTGGAATTATTCGAGGCCACTGGAGCAGTGTTACTTTGGACTTCATGAACCTCGGGAAATTCCAGTCTTAGGAACAACCCAGTTACTGGTACAGGGAAGGGCAGGGATAGGAAGTTATTGGGTTGAAGCTAAAAGCGCTGCGGAAGTGTAACCCAAAAATCTCTGCTGCTGTGCGGGAGATGTAGTAAGTCTACCCCAGGGTATGTCTAAGGGCTGGCTGAATGTGTAGTGTCTTTTAAGCCCCACATATACTGAGATAAAATATGCTTTGCTAAACCGAGCTTCGTCAAGGGCGGCCTGTTGCACATTCATTTGGTGTTTCCTTAATTGGAGCCCACAAATTTTGCCGATAGTTTGGAAGCCTTCCGCGCCTTATGCAGTGCTTGTTAAGTTGTACCTGGTGGACAAGCACTAGCTCTCCCTTAAGAGTCGCCTTGGTTCCACCGACTGATTGTCCCCCACTGTGTGAGTTTCGTGTTCTAAAGACAAATAGACCGTCTGCCATTAGAACGAACTTCTCAGCCATGTTATCCGCAGGGAATCCGTACTCTGTGGTAACTAGTCCGGACTTGAGAAAGACATTTATTAAGCTAAGGTTTTTTTTTAAAGGACATAGATATTCTTGGCCAAGGGAAAGTGGCTGGGTACCTGATATTGATGTCAAAACTAAGAAGCGGTTAATGACTTGCTAAACGGTGGGAGATGCTCGTCCATGTCTATTTGGCAGTGCTCATTAGTAAAAACCAGGCAAAGACAGGAAAGAGATTTTCCTATTCAGTATCCGGATGGGCTGTTTGCGTGTTGTATCCAGGAGTTCACGACGACAACATCTGCAGAGGGTTCCTCAAATAAAGGTCAGTTGTACTGGCTCTTGACCAATAAGTGCCTGGTGAGTTGAAATCGTCAGTAATTGGAAATTGGGTGGATACGATAGGCTTCTTCACGGGGCTTAGCTTTGTTATAAGACCAGTGTAATGCGATGGATTTTATGCTGGAGGAAGATAGACAACTCTTGGCGGGAGCTGTTTTGACTTGAGGGGAAGAAGACTGATCACCGACCATCAACAATGATTAATGGGGTGTTTCAACTACCGCTTACGGAAGACGGGATGTATCATGTTATGTAATTACAACTTTGACGGGTTCCTTTCCATGATATTGTCTAGTAGTGGTGCATCCGGGGATAGGAAAACCTGGTTCAAGGATTTCGGATGTTAGCCAAGTTTTATGCAAAGGACATATTGTAAAGACGATTAGATTCTGATGAGTGTATGTCTTGAGGGTGGTCCGAACGGAGATGTTTACTCCAGATGCGCGTTTTTCTCATCTTCTTGCCGTATAACATCATCATCATCAAACTCCCGCCATTTCTACCGTCTACAGGCCTGTTCCGCGGCCTCTATCTTTTGGTGAGCACTGCGAGGATAATTTTTCAGGTCATTACTCATAGATTTAAGTTGTCTTATTGATTCTGGGACGTTTGTTACTTCTAACCCCTGCTTTTCTACCTCCAATCTGACGTCCCCGGCCCGCACTGGGCTCCCCGGGAGAAGTCCATCGCATCGTGGGAAAAGGATGTCCAAAACAGTGAATGTCTATCACACATCTTAAGATGTCTTCGGGAGTTGTAGCTAAGAAAGAAGAGCCCACTACATATAGGAGAGGTTACGGATGTCCAAAGAAGTGACGTAACGGTTCTGAATAGAATTTTTGAGTGTCAGGAAAGAATAAAACCCAGCGCGCCCGTCAAGGTTAAAGAAAGCTTCAAGACAAATGCGGTCGCTAAATTGACTGTTGTGGTCAATAATGTGCTGTGAAAAATAAAATGATATGACCCAATATTCCAAGTCTGTTCTTGGTTTGTTGAATACATTTTGTGTCGCCACTTTGCTTACCGCGGAACGTCCGAGTAGTGACCTGCTCTTGCTATGCAGGCAGGATTAGTGTTTCCCAATTATCTCCGTGGAAGACATTGTGCCGCCAAAAGAGGATATTGGGAGGTTAATACATCTAGTATTGAATATCACCCCGGTCATGAAACCGGAAGGCTTCGCGATTGAAGCTTGTAAGTTCTCCCTCCGTTTAATCTTTCTAAGCGCAGTTCGCAAATCACTGACTGGCCAGGATAGTGAAGTGGTCACAACGGTTTCATATTTTGGAATCACCCATGCACCTTCTTTGCTAGGCTTACGAATCTGTTAAGGTTTTCCTTTCTACAACCTATATTCACCAGCCATCTAAATGGCCTTTTTATTGGTGTCGTTTTATCACATGTTTCTGCATCCGTTTCCGTTTTTCTTCCACAATTTGTGTCCAACCTATTACGGTTTTTGCAGTAAAAAGTTGTAATGCGACCTTTCCTGAGGATATGCACTGCATTTGCAGACGGATATTTGTGAGGGAAGCAGTCATACAAAAGTAGAAATCGGGACCCACTGGGAGAAATGCAGAAATTGCCATCGCCAAAAATGCTTTTTTCTTTCGAAGATTTACAAGATGCGAACACCCCGAAACGAGTTTGGGTTTGGTGACATGATTTTGATGAAAAATGACCTAGAATTTTTATGGGTCCCTAGGTTGAAGGTAGTTGCGCAGATACTGCCAAATTGAGGCTACTGCGGAAAAATACTCCGTCACAATTGGTTGCGGCAAACGGCAGAAATGTCGGCGAGAATGGAGGTTCGGGAAACATGACGGCAACAGTAAAGGAAGGATCGTCAGTCGTTCCCAAACCGCTGTCATCCCAGTGACTTCTGCATGCAGTATACGTACGGGGAGATGTAAAATTACGCAACCCGCTGAGGGAAACCAAACAGACTCAAGTACTGGTTGGAACACGCCTAGGCAGGGGAAAATACACGACCATTTAAAATGTCATGAGATTATTGGGAATGCACTGCATTTTAGTACTGTATTTCGTGAGGGTCCCTCAAGGAAAGAACGTACACTTCGGCCTAAATCGGGAAAATAGGTACAAGAGAGAAAAGCGGTTGAAGAAAACGGATGACTGAACAGAGGAGATGCAAACTGGAAAAAGGAACCCGTGTGATTACCCCTCCGGGCTTGGGAACGGCCTTCGTATGAGAGAGGTATTTTTCAAGCTCTATTACTTTTGAGCCCTGCAAGAGGTCGACGTATTTTAGCTTTTCTTGGGCAGTTGGAATGGAGATGAACCCGAAGCGCCCAAGTCAACAGATATTATTTTACTCCTTAAAGGTGCCCGGGATGCACGGCTTAACTAAACAAGGCAAGGGAGATTAGTTGAAGGAAATCTCAGGATTGCGTTATCTTCATGAACTGGTGTTAAATAAGAAAACTTTGCTACTTCTATTTTCAGGGGCTTCTTTCTAGAAGGGATTCCGAAGGGTTTCATCGGCAAAGAACTAGCCTGTTTTTGAAGCCTCTGGCAACAACGTTGCCGGGCAGCTGAAATAAAGAAAAGCAATTGTATTTCTGAGATCGTTTCCCGAGTGTGACGCAGTAAAAATGCCTGCTTCTCGAAGAAACACATACTTGACAGCATGGCCAGGAGATATGAACGCAACTGCGGTGGTTGCGTAGTTGATCCGTCTCCATGTGTCTGTAACTATGATATCAGGGAAGTGCTTTTGCTCTTAAACTGCTGGAACCTGCGAATGCATAAGAATCCGTGAATCTGATTGGGGTAATTAGCATGGAAACCATACTGTTCGTGGTTCCCAACCGATCCATGAGTTTCTACTCTATATTTTCAATGATGATTGTCTTTTTTGGAACTGCCTTTGATAAGTCAAGGGCGACTTCCCATTCTCCATTCACCGACCGACTTGATGCCCCTCAGATAATTTATTGTTTCGATGAATTTTGAGTCTTCTAAGTAATTCCGTAAGCTATTATGTGCTAGGCAAAGTTTAAACAGCAGGGAACAAATCTCAGGGTGCTTGTGATTTGGAAAGTTTGCTCACAACCAAAAAGCCTGCGGGAAGCAAGGCAGGGGATCAGTTTAGATGCATGGTGTTCTAATCAGGTTTCAACTGAGTTAGGGAAAATAGACTCGGAAATAGTGTAAGTACATCGATCATTTGCCATGGAGTTTTCGTCATGCTAGGCTAAAGTAGCTAGTTGCAAATGTAGATAGATAGAAAAACAATCATGAAAATTGGTAGAAAACGGTGATGTAGTTCAGAAAATTCTGAATTTGTGGATTATTCAAGGAGAACTTTGCATAAATTTTGGGGCTAGTTAACTACTTCCATTGGTACGTCAAGGAACTACAGCGCAGTGGGGAGGAAAATCGCGCAGTCCGGATTCTCCTTTATTTAATCAACGATAACTTCTGTATACCTTCCTCCTGAAAAAACGACGGCACGACTAAACTGGAGACAGAAAGTATCGTTGGGTTTTTCTAAGTCGGATAAGATGTGATGTCAATTATTACAAATCAACCACCGCATGTGGTGTTGCCAGAGCGAAGTTTGCCCAATTAAAATTCTCCGCGGAAGATCAGGAATGGAACACGGGATTATTTTGCGATTAGTTTGTTTGAGGATGGCAGAAAGAATAACGGAATTTTGCGTTTTTCTAACCGCAATATGCAGACATGAAGGAGCAAGTCACGGTGCAATTGAAAAGTGAAAAGGCTGTCCTGCTAAACTATCCTGTTGTGCAGAAAAAACAAGTATCCAGAACTCGTGGGATGCATAAATCTATAAAGGAAAAGAACAGGATGGTTAAAATAATCGGGAATTCCTTGAAAATTTCCAGTGAGCACATTGAGAAAACACAATTTGGCGAACAAGCTCGTTTCAAGTTTTTATTATTCCTGCCATTACATCAATTTATATTTGGAAGTGTTCACTTGAGGGAAGATTGGATCAGCCATGAAAATATGGTTTGGGGGATTTGCGGTGGTACATGCATAACCTGAATACATAAGAATGTGCTTTGTTAACTTTTGTTGTCTAGGTTTGGCATTAGAATGAACGTTGGGCTAGGGGAGTTGAAGGGCAATCGCAAATTGTTTTTTTTCAGATATCCGCCTTCAGAATCCGCCACGGTGGTGGTCATATATGTAACAATAAAAATCACCTCACCACCCACATTTTTATGGCTAATTCACTCGCTTCCCAAGTAAATCTTTCCAAAAATAAATTGATTTAGTGGCATGAGTACAACTAACTGAAAACGAGCTTGTTCGGCAAATCGTGTTTTCTCGAAAATGGGAATAAAGCCTTGAAAATGACAGGCAAATGTACACGGAGATCAGCTGTTTATCACAGACATAACAGGACAAGTGGAACGTTGACAATACTCCAAATTTCCTTTGTCGGATAGGACGTGGTGGCCGTTATTGCAAACCCACCATCGCATGTGGTGTTTCCAGGGCAAAGTTTGACCAACAAAGAGCCAAGAGGCAGTTCTGGAGAAGCGCACCTTCCAGGTCTAGAACCAAACTGGAAACCATCAATTAAAATGACGCAAACAAACGTCGGATACGCGTAGCATAAAAGAGTAGTCCAAAAAACGTTAAACCAGAAACCTAGATGAATGTATTGGGGTAGCACAGCTACCCAGTTGTGTGGTGTTTTACAATTAAAGGCTGGCCTGCCAAGAGAGGAAAACAGTGGAAACCGAGACCAAAAGTGGTCGTTAAATTCAAACGTTTCACGAAGGCAACTTAAAGGAACGTATTCCAACAATCAGAATAATTTCGACGTTGTATATAAATCCATTTGGTTGTAGACAGAACTCCAACTTGTTTCTGATCGGCTATGTTCACCTTGTCGATTTCCTTTGCGTAGATTTGATTGAAGCCATGCTCCCACTCGCTGATGATTCATATCCGTTATTCGCTACGACTGTGCGCAAATCATCTGGGCTTCGATGTCCTCCTCCACTGCATCGGCGTTGCTTTATAATTTGCCCAAATCTCCACCGCCACCGACAGCAGGGAGATATGTTCCCAACCGGCTCGAACGCATTACACTCGGATCTCAGATTTGGACGTTTTCCTGCTTTATTCTTTTAGCCAGCCTATTTACCTTTTCCATAAAACGCAGTTGTTACCCGTCTAAGCAGATATCTCTGATCACACAAATCCACAGGAAGAGGTCCCGGCAAGACCCGGGGAATTGCCGACCGATACATAACATACCCCAGCACTGGCGAGAATCATGAAGAGATTGGTCAGGATAAAACTCACCGATCATCTACCCAACAACAACCACAGCAAAAAGGATCCGTACGGCCTCCTGAAGTACCGGTCATGTGCAACCTGAATGTTTGACTTTTGAACCCTGTGAACGTGGCTACAAATGATGTCAAAGCAGTTAATGCGGTCTTTCTGGATCTGACTAGAGCCTTCGATCAGGTACCCCGTACCCGTTTGCTAACAAAAGTCAGATCTTACAGCACCGGTGATCTCCTTCTCTCCTAGCCACCGTCTTACGCGAATTCAGGTGGCCAGACTAGGAATATAACCTGCAACCCGTGGGTTGATTCAAAGCAGTCTTCTGGAGACCCTAATGTCTTCCGTGCGTGCTAATAACCTGTTCTCTATAATTCAAAACGTTGCCCCTTTTCCGTTTGTTGATGATGCAAAAATTCTCTACGGTTTCAATCCCAGCGCTTTAGAGTCTGCGCTGCAGAAAATAGCCATCGATTTAGACACAATCAATTGCTGGGGAATAAACCAGTCAATGCAACTCTCAGCCAAGAATAGTTGTGTTGAAGCTTTTATGTGCCTCCTATCCAGCTCTATCAGGCTCGGAGATGAGTCTGTACGAACCGTTTTCCAGTAGTTGTGTAGTACAAAGCTTTTGCACGTTTTCAATAGCTATTCTGTCGTAATGCACATGCAAATGCTCTATGCCGTCTCTCGTCGTGATTTGTTCTCGCAAACGTTTTTAGTTATTGTTTTGTTATTCTGGCATTATTCGCTGAGTTAGGCTCACTTTTCTGGACATAAAATTTAGCTTGATTTTTCCGAACATTGAAGTTTTGAATTGATCCCTGTGTAAGTATTTTTTCCATTTCCGTCTAAGCTTGCGCACTCACATTTCCAGCTGTGATTCGACTTAAGCGCAAGCATCCTTAAGCTATATAGCGCAAATTCAATCGGTCCGCTTAGTTGTTTCAAGAGTAGATGCACCTGTTGGCATGTTTACTCATTTTTCCATCCACTCGTTTCCATATCCCTCAACATCATCCTGCTGCTCAAACGTATAATGTGACTCAGGGTGTTTTGTTTTCCGTCACATTATCGAATATTATTTATTTTGGGCAACCATTTAACGGCTGGTATCTTTCGTAGGGTACTATTGTTGTGCTAATTTACCTTCTGGCCCATTTTATAGACGCATAACCTACTCCCCACGGTTGATGTTCACTTAAGTTTGTGAATTATTCATAATTTCCTTTTGTTTTACGGTATTCCTTAGCAACTTCTTTCCAACTCGGGCTGCGCCACACCGCTCCTAGCTGTGAGTTGTTCTCGATGTTCCTTTAGGCTATTTACGTTTCCTATGGCATCTTTGCACAGTTAGAATATTTCTCCTAGAGGAAAATTTTCCCTAAACGTTTTTGAGTAATATCCTGTGACCTCAGCTCTTACTGACCATTCTGTCATTATTTATTTCAAGCCTCTACTGTCATATTTTCAGCCCAAGCCTGAACTTACCTTAAACGTCTTTGTGATGTCAATCACTTATTCTATTCGTCCATCGATTTGCTTTTAATAGCAAATTTGCCGATTGGCCTCTCTGTTTATCTTTCCACCTGCACGCTCCCGCACTTCTTGACACCATCCCGCTGTCCTCTAGTACGTTATCAAACTTTTATAGCATCCCGTAACACTTTCAGACGTTCTTGACTTCCGACAACCCCTACTATGCCTTCACCAGCCGAACCAAAGTAACGTCAGCGCCGCATCGCTTTACTCAGAAACCCTGGATGTTTCAAAAAACTAAGGGACCTAAAAATCAACGTCCAGCAGATCGATTGCTTGTCATTGAAACTGTCCGCATTAGCTAGCCTAATCGACCCTTCCAATAAAATTCAAATCAGAATACTCGCTGCCACATGGCGCTTCTTTGATTCCGTAACTACGGAACCCCACAAGATTATTGTGAATGCAAAGAACGCTGTTGTCTTCAGTATACCCTACCGCCTTCCACTGCCATTGGTCCAGTCTGCAAAACTCAATGCTTGGAGTATGATCCACTACTGTTGTCTGTGCCCTAGGCTCCAGAAAAAATTCCCAAAAAATAACTGTCCAATTTCACCTCAACTTCGTGATGAACAATCTGCTAAGAAGCTTATAACAAAGGAGGCAACCAAATCTAACTGGAAGCCTTATAAATTATCAGGATCTTTGCGGATGAAACTTCCTTCCAGAGAGATAGATTGCGATCACAGAAGTTTATCGAAAATTGCCAACTCGGACAGGACTTTGGTTGCATCCGGCGCTCTTCCTCTAACCAGTATGTTGCCAGTACAGGTTCTTCCTGGCTGGCCAAATCCAAAGCCTGATGCCATGATTTCAAACAACCTACATTCTCCCTGCCATAAACTTCCTCACCCCACATCTCTCGCTATCCCGTGCACGGTGACCACTGCCGGGATCTGCCTACAGGCGATGATCACTCAACAACCCTCAAAAACGACACCTTTAAACAATTCGCAAAATCGGCCTCTTCCGTACGTACTCCCTTCAATTTTCTATCCAAGCTTTTCACCCCACGAATCCGTTACTAGTCTGTCCAAGAATAAGTAAACTGATGGTAGTGGTACCCCACATTCGCACACACCCGCAGCGAAAGCGGCAGACCCTGGACATCATCTCCTTTGGTCGCAACCACTGCCGGTAGATCCGGATGAAACTCACACAATTTCGCCAGTTCAGCTACCCAGTAAAAGTGTCTATCTAAATCTACCATCTTTGGTACACCAAGCTAGCAGCGTTGAAGGCATAAACACGCAGATGACAGCCATCCCACTAATTTCTTTTCGAGCTAATACCAGCAGCTTGGCATATATTCCATCCTAGATACGCCCTCAAGCACTTCTTCGTCCTCCTGTCAAACAGCAGCACTGCATCCAGCCCAAATCGATTGAGTCCCACAGGAAGCGCACGTCACTTACCTATTCAATTAACCACACAACTTCTCACATCACTAGCCATCATGCTAATCCAGGAAGTCAAGCTCTCTGTGCATCTAAACTGCCTGGAACTCGGCACACTTAACTTGAGTAAGCTCTCCCGGCATGAGCTACGCCAAATCGGAGGGTCAACAAACTGACGAAATCCAACTAACCGCCACCCACAATCACGAGGTGATTGGCTCACTGTGCTGATGCTTCCACTCTCCTTCCTTAACACAGTTTCCACTAATGCCCCCCCATATTAAGGGGCTGCCACTCATCCTCCTTAGTTTCCTCGACCTACTAGTCGGCCTTATTTAGACGCATTCCCGCCACCCCAATGCCCTTTTTCTAATCGTCTCCCCAAACCCTCACCCCGTTGCACGATTTAGCTCTGGCTCCCCCAGGCTCTGTCGCAAACTCTAGGCATTTATTTCATCCTTCGATTCACAAACTATCATCAGACCCCTTTCTCAACCCACCCTTGTTCAACGTTCAACCCGATTGCTCCAATTACAAAACGCTGCTCTCCTGACCTCCTGCTAACCGGTTTCTTCTTCGGCATTTTCCGAATCCCCCTCCAAACCATCCCCTTAGATTGCCAGTTACGCCAAAGCAGGGTCACATTTGGGCCACCCAACACTGTTCCGCCTCACTGATACCACATCCCTCACACCCGCATCCTCTGAAAACCC
>LUCM01009542.1:8680-28624 GCA_008360955.1 Fasciolopsis buskii
ATCATCATCAATCATCATCAATCATCATCAATCATCATCAATCATCAACTTAAAAATCTCACTCAAGGCGTTAACCCCGCACGGTAACTCAAAGCATGCGCATGCTCATCACTGTCCACCTATTATGGTCGATGACCAACCCAAGGTTTTTGGAACCGCAGATTTCATTCCTGCTACTAATTTTCTGAAAGAATCTGTCCTTTTCTCGATATTTCGAAACTGAAGTTATTTTAAATATTGCGCGGTTGAATATTTTTATATGTCCGTGAAAAGATTCATAAAAGCCCGTTCTGTGATTGGCTAGTCCACACATCGATCAAGACCACCCAACAAAACTATATAAACGATGGAGCTCACTTGAATTCTGACTCGTGTTGGTGGGTCACCAATAAACGCGCGGCAGTACTCTGTGTTCGTCTTCTCTCTTCCGCTAGCGGGCTGGGCTAGCTATTCGTATTTCGCGCCGCTTATTGTTTCGTGTGGCTGCTCACTCAAGGGAGCAGCAGATCTGTCCCACTCGTTGTGCGACTACGGGCCTTGAGTCTTGAGCCCGAACTTTTTGTGTCTCCAACCTCTGTGTGTGTGTTCGTGTCCTACTAGACCACAGGCTGTGTGCTCCTGTGATATCGTTCGCCGCGAGTACTTGTGTCTTGTGCTTCAGTGTGTGCATAGAGAAACCAAACTCTGCAGCATAACAAATCTGGCAACGGGGTTTTTCGAACTCAACGCAATCAGCCGATAACCACCATGGGTGCGGACATGAAAAAAATGTTCCAGACCCAGCTCAAACTAACGGAGGCTCTAACTCAACGGATTGGGAGTATGACCACAACAACTGGCAGCCCTAAAACTTCGTCAGATTCCCTGCTTCTCTCACCGACCGATTTCCTACGCGATCCACAGTGCGGCGTTACGTTTGAATCTTGGTTCAAACATTGCGAGGACGTATTCACTGTCGATCTAGCGGACAAAAACGACAAAACCAAAGTACGATTACTCCTGCGAAACTGGGCCCTGCAGAACACGCGGTACATTAACTTCATCCTGCCGGATGAACCGTCAAGCCGCACATTTGACCAGACTGTTCAGGCTCTAAAGAAAATTTTCGGTGAGCTGTCTTTCCTGTTCAACACACGATATCAATGTCTGAAACTCGTCAAACGGGACGTGGATGACCTGGTAACATACGCAGGAATTGTTAACCGCGAGTGTGGCAGGTTCAAACTGGGTGCATTTACTTACGTGATACTCCAATGAAAGTAGGAAAACACCAGATAAAATGTATCTTGGCGCCTTCTTGCTGGTCATCATCGATCGAGGACTGTTGGTGAAATAACAAGAAACCCCAACGACGCGGAACATACACTGGTACGCAATCGGATCGCGCTTCATCTTTTAGCACGAAAGAAAATCCAATGGCGCTGCAACTACACCGTATACAAATTAACAATACCAGAAATCGTCCAAGCCCTGTCAAATGCAATATATCTAAACTAGCCGAAGTCGACGGAAATGGTGGTCTAGATGAGCTGTCGACGGGATCAAAGGTGTTTATTCCTAGTCCGCCCAAAGGCAAAACCGAACGGAACGCAAAAAAACTGGATGTCTGCAGAAACTTTTAAACACTGTACCGACGACAGGGATGCGAGACTGCATAACTCATCCGTTTACAACAACCTTCCCCGCAAAGTTACTGAGAAAAGAGCGATCGAAAACTATATTGGAGTGAAACTGTGGTCTGTATGGAAAGCAGCAGCAACTGGAGACCTCAGGAGACGTCACCGACTGATTGGCTCCTTTTCGGGAAAGAAGCAATCTTCTCTCACGCTTTACAGCGGTAGTGGCCTCCTTATATCGGGACCAAAACAGAAGCTCCGAAAGCGGGTTGAACATTTCAGTCATCTGTTCAATTGCCCTTCCGTACACCTGTTCTGAGGAAAGTCGCTAGGCGACTTAGACCAACACGAAATTGATTTCCAGTTTCTCAAAGAATCTGGAATCATCTCCGACGTCCAGATAATAAAAACACAAAATCCACCCCTGAGAATGGTATGCTATCCGAGGCCTCCAAATCTTGTTCGCCAACTCTGTTGAGCTCACTAATTAAGCTGTTTCGTCATATCTGGGGGTCTGGAAATTTACCCCAAGGGCAACCTATATTTTGTTCCCTATGTCAATGAAGAGCTCCAAGATTTCGTGTGCGAATTAAAGTGCTGTCAGCTTCATCAACATTGCGGTTAGGCTGTTTGCAATCATCATGGTAAACCGCTTTGGTACTATTCGGGACGCAAAAGCATACTCAACCTAGTGCGGTTATCGTAGAAAAAGAGGTTGCGTTGACTAGATCCTTACATCCTGTCGAACCCCAGCAACCCATCACAGGGTGTTGCGTCGACTTCCATGCGGCATCTGACAGCATAAAAAATCAAATACATGAACTTGTATCCTTTTAATCAGCGATAAGTCTTAAGGCTTTTCGGGAACAAGCTGTAAGCTTTGGTCTTGTTTGTCACGCATATATGCTCGAAATTCAGTCAGTACTATATTTTAATCACCTTTTTTTTCAACCAAGATGCATTCCGGGACCGCTATGGGGGATTTATTCACGAAAATTAAGTATCTGTAGTCCCAGAATTACAGCACCAACCAAAACTGGTCAGTGATGGCCTTCCACTGACCCTCAGTATATTTTGGTCATCTTGATGCGGCGTCTTCTAACTTGTGTATGAAATTATCTTTATCCAAAAGTCTGAAGATTTAGGTGGTGCTATCTACAGTGCAAGTACCTCGCTGAATTGCCATATCAAAACATCAAACCCATCTTGGATAAAAAAGATTCAGGCTGTCGTATGTTCTGTATCAGGCCTCACTCTAGACCTGAGTGCCTCTACCCGACTTACGTAAAGTTGGCTAAAAACCATTCTACTCAAGATAATGTGCTAATAGCACTATGGTAGAGTGGAACCCCGAGTTTCTTTCGGAGCACCATTATTTTTTTGGATTATCTATATTGCTAGAACTTGGGGAATATCACTAATATCATAACGACAAAGTTCCCCAGTCCACAGTGCTTTTTATTTTGTTCCGTTGAAATGACTTCTGTAGTTTTACTTGGATGCATAAAAAAATTGGGACAACTTTTTCAAGGAATTTTCCCTTGGAAACGTTGATTTTGCTAGCTTTTTTTGGAGCATCACTTGCAATCCATCTGTCAACAAAAGTACTGGGTAGCCGCATTACCGCAGTGAACAGTTTCCAGTGTTGCGTGGAATAATTGAATCCCTTGTCTTATTGCGTTATTACCCATACTCCGTATCTATTGACACTTTAAATACCTTGATATTATTTCCGTTTATCGACGCAAGGATACGTGAAATATTCGGAATAATCTATCTCAGGATGAGAAAACGACCCCGGTAATACAATTTTACCAATATGAGTACCTCTGCCTCCATTTCTGATGTAGTTAGTCTCCTGCATAAACGACTTGCGTTTGGCAGTTCGATATGACGTAAATCGTAGTCGAATCTGCTTTTCAACGCTAGATATGAAATAGCAAAAAACGAATTGAGCGTTTTCTAATCAGCTGATCGCCCTTTGGATTGTGGTACAACATAACTCCATTGTCTCCATTTCATTGCTTCAACGTTACAATAACACCGTAGGGGATTGAAAAAACACGCTTGAATGACCTGACATGGTCAGCTTTGATGTAAATCAAAACCAAACCTTGGTGAAAATTCTCCAGCTCAAGACCAATGATGGTTAATAAACTCCACTGAACGTAAAACATCTCAATCACAAAATAATTACCTTCGGCTGGAAAATACATGCGTAATAACGGGTAGAAAATTTGCTCACAAATAAATCAGTGGAACAAGCAAAACGACTAACAATCATAAATATAAACAAAGAACTCTTCCAAACAAGTTTGTGATGTTTTCGAACTCCACTAAGATTACATTTTTCACGTTTAGACGAGCATACGTTGACAACCAAGGTTACCCAGGCTAATACCTATGATCGAACGAACGACAGCTTAGGATGGAAGGTTGACCAGAGCAGAATGAACAGATGTTCGAAACATTTCGACATATTGTGAACCGGATGGTACAGAAAAACCGTAAATAAAAGACCAATTGTTGAAAATCGCCAGAAGCTTTTGAGAAAACACAAGTTGGCGAACAAGCTCGTTTCCAGTGGCTAGTACTCATGCCATTAAATCACAATGCAAACCCTGGACCACAAAACGGCTAACACAGTACGTTAATCTGTATTCGAGTTAATCATGTAACACCACACATCTCTTTCCCACTCATTTTTATCTGACTAATTCAATCCATCCCAAAAAAATTCCTCGTAATACATTGTGATGTAATGGCCTGAGTACAAATCACTGAAAATGAGCTTGTTCGCCAACTTCTGTTTTTCAGTGTGCTCAGTTGGGATTTTCGAGGAAATTTTTTTGCTAGAAACGGTTTAAAAAGGAAAACCTCATCATATTCAAACAATTGAAAAGAAGAACAAAGTAATAAATTGCCGATGTAGGCAGGGAACAGATACGAGAAACAACAGCACCCTGAAGCATACCTGGGTTGTTAATTAACAGTTCTGACGTTTAATCGTCCACTCTTGGGTTGTGGATTCTGTTGGTGAAGCAGTCAAATCACCACGCTAATACGGGTTCGTTTGTGAAGTAGTGAAGCCCTTAGAACAGAGCAGAGAACAGGAAAATAGTCTGGGAAAGTGCAACGCACAGATGTCACTGCGTCGTGTGACAATGTCCATAGTGGACCTGTTGGATTTGTAAAGGAGTTGAAACATTTAGTCGAAATAATTTTTGGGAGAACGTGGACTCTGTCAATTTGAGACCTGAAGTCTGTAAGGCAATGTGGCTAACGTTTTGTACTAATGCTGTTAAGTTTGTAGATTTGCGGATACGGAAACTATGATGTGCAGTGAGGATTTCGGAATGAAAGATGGGCCTAACAGTGTGCTAATTAGTTAGGTGCTTAAATTGGTTAGACTCACAGCATCATGCCTCGGGATAGATGATGATAGACCTTGTGGGTTCTCCCTGTAATAGTTCTTCGGGTTCGAACAAGTCTAAACATATCTTTGAAAAAAATGGTAATTGGCACATCTTTTTGCACAATTATAACTAGGGTAAAATTAGTTAGGTGGTTGAGTGTGAAGTTTTATTGTTGGGATTCGCGGCATATTTCACAGAATTTTTTATTACGGCTCAACAATTGAATGTCTTAGCACCAAGGTCTGCTGTGGAGTTGTTTAGCGAATGTCGCGTCAATGTGGTTGATTTCAGGCTTTATTAAGATGAATCGTCACAAGATTTGTTAAAGCTAAATTCTTGTCTCCCTAAGGACTTCAGTAATCATATCGAGATTCGGCAATTTGTGGCAAATAAGGATTTGAGATGACATGTGAAATATGACACTGGCCATCGCATGGTGCATGGTTATAGCACGGTATTAGAGGTGAACACTACTATACCCAAGACACTAGCGGCGCGTTTGTTTGAAGCATTCATGACGCAGACCTCTTACTCCACTAAAGATGAAAATTCGTTTGTAGTATACCGCTGTGCTTCCAAGACGGATTCTGTTTTGAAGATGTTCTTAACCTGGGTGATTTTGGTCATTAAATATTTTGTTGCATCGTCAAGATGGGGTGGAATGACGTCATTAGCAGTGTTGAGGTTAGAAATCGAGTGTTGTTTAGCAGCTTAAGAAATGTTCCAACACAGTAGACTTCGGCGGTTGAGAGACAGACACGTCCTCCACTCCGTACCACACTTATCGTTCCTTTTTTGAAGTGCAACATGTAGACCGACGGATGATTTGACGGCATGAAATGAGAAAATGCACATCGAAATTAGGCAAATTAGGTGCCTCTGGTCACCTTTTTTGGGATCCACAAATTCCTCAGCTAATTGGCTGGAGACAAGGATATGGGGCGAACGCTGTGTGGCGACGGTAGTGTCGTTGCTTCCTATGTAATCAGAATGGCTAAACATTGTGAGGCTAATTATTCCGTGCCATCTGCGGTATTCTGCTCCTTCCCACTCCATGTAAGCCCACTCGCTGCTACAGCGTGTCCCATGGTGAGAAAGGCAGTGACCAGCGAGGCGCGCTCTGCTGTTTTAACGCTGTTCGATGATGATAATAATAATATGAGAATGTTCCAACATTTGGAATTAGATGCCTTCTGTATGTTGAAGTCTCATACTTTCCCTTTCAGAAAAGCGGAGAATCAAATGGGGCAACGCACATCGAGTTGAAGATGCTAAATCTCTTGGGGCGTGTGGCGGCATTTTGTGTTCACGAGTTTGCGTTAACTGCGCTATCGGATAAACGTAATACAAACAGCGAGTTGGAGCAGTGGTTAATATGGATGATGGAGTACGTTTTTTCCAATCGAATTTCTTACTTTCGAGACTACAGACACCTAATCCGCTTGACCATTCCTCGATTTTTTGTTTGGGCTATATAAAAGAGGTTAATTTCTTCCTGTTTTATCGAAAATTCTCCCAGATCCCAGTGAACACTTTAAAATCCATCAATCACAAGTACTGAGCAGCATCTGAATTGGTTGCAGTGTGACTTCACAGCCCACCCTGTCTGTATTTCAGAGACTGGTTCAAGTTATCGTGTCAAAACAGCTAGCTGTTCGTATTCGAGTCGTCCATCCACCTGCTCTCAGATGACGCAGCTCGAACTGAACCAGATGTATGATTAACCTGATCTTAATGAAAAGACAGTTGATCCAGTCCAAATACCACCTCGACCTTCCCTAGTTTTTCAACCAGTCTTTTTCAAGAATTCCCTCTCTGTTAGTCACTCGAAATTGACCATACTTCTGTCAAATGAGCGCTCGTTTATCTTAAATATGTAACTGCATTAGCCAGAAGACAATAACTGAAAATAAGCTTGTTCGTTGCGTTCTTGTTCCCAATGCTACAGTGAACATTTTCGATGTATTTTTGCTCATTTTTTAATGAATCCTGTAATTTGAATCAGTTGATACCTGACGTATTGCGATGAAACGTTATCAGTCAGTTTCCACGAAATATCCATGGAAAAGATTTATTGAGTACTTTCATGGTTTCTGGTGATGTGCTAGAAATGCACACATTACAACCGGGGCATTCGATTATGTATTGGCAATACATTGACACATGTTTCGTTGCACAAACGGTTTAAAACTTTGGTCATCAATAAGAGAACTAAGGGTTTCCAACAAGTTTCAGTATGCCTGTTGCTTACTTGTTAAAACCGTAACTTCTCGTTCTTGTCAACCTCAATATTCGGTTTATATCTACTTTTAAAAGCAAGGGTTCATGAACGGTCTTCTGTCGGGGCAACGCCTTCACTTTAATGATCGAGAAATCTGAGTTGTTAGGGGAAACATCAATCATTTTATTTCAGTTTGGGATATTCCGTTGCTTTCCGTCCCAACTGTAGAAAGGTGTTCAGACCCAAATATTGTCGTATTTAACGCGTAGCTCATACCGCGAAACAGGATTAGCATAAATACATAAATGTCAAGCAATAAAACTACATATATCAAATTCTGGATGGAATTGGGCACCATTATACGGTAATTTTATTCTGTGCAGTCATCTTTTCCAAGATTCAGAAGGATGTAGGCACGCAACCAACCTCTGGTACAACATAATGCGGATATAAGACACGTTGCGAGATGCAAGCATTTTTTTAAATCGCGCACGTACACCGTTAATATTACCTTGGAACGAGACGAGACATCTTGTGACCTTCGGTCACCAAATTGACCCAGACCAAGCATTCCAAGTGCTTCTACAGAACCGTAACCCGAGACTATTGGCCTTTTGTGAGGCTTTGTCGATCAACAGACTGAACCCATCGCTATGTGCGCAAAATCTGCTGACCCTCAATTTGTCCTTGTCCTGGCGTTAACCAATCGGCTTCCGCCAAACAGTTTCCTGAATTTGTTGACCCCGTTTTTTTTCACTTTGTTGCTCTTCGTCTCCTTCTAACGTGGATTAACGTGTTTTAAGTGCGCGATTGAGAAGATTAAAAAGGAATGCTTTCATCTCGCAATCTCTCTTCTATCCATCCTATTCAAACTGATCAAGAGATTAACTGTTTCAAAATACTGAGTGAAGTCAGCATAGTACGAGAGGCTGGGACTTGAGATACGGGTGCTGTTTCGGGTAAAAGCTGAATGCTTTCGCTTCCTTATTGTAGTGAAGCATGCGTGTTGTCAGAGAGCTATGACTCAGTCGATACGCCTCAGTAGACTGGAGTGGAGATTGATAGTCATTACCCCGAAGGTTGGAAGCACATTGGATTCCAATTGTTGGGGCACAATGGCGAGCTGGACGAAAGCGAATTACTGTATCCCACCAGGGGTATCGGCGGGTCTAGAGTTCGATCCCCTGAACTTCCTGGGCTCACGAAAGCCTGGTATCACCGGATCGCTGGTGCGTATGCCCGCTTATCATCTACCTTTTCTTGTTCTTTTTACACGTGTTGATTAAGGCTGGAATAAGCGATGTGGCGGTCAGGTTATGACTTGGCTTGGAGATAATGAAAAGGTTAGCTTCGATTTTGACCTCGATTGGTGATTCCCGCCTGTTTGGTTAAGGCCCAAGAGATGAGGATTATTGTTGGTTGGATAAACTGAGAGATGTGGTTTTGAACCGAAATCAGCGGTACGAATGGTGTGTGACCTGTCTCGAGAACTCGTTCTCCCTAACAACACTGAAAACATCCAAAAAATCGCAAAATATCTTCGTTTAAATTAGAAAAACGAATAATTTGTCTCTGTTTATTATCCACTATTTTTTATCCCCTCCTTGCGAAGTCTAATTTACCTGTTGTTAAGCTGACATCACGTTTGTTTTCAATGTACACACAAAAGCATTCCAAACTCCAACCACCTGCTGGATAGTCTGTCAGACTGCTGCTGTCTTATCTGCGCTCCTTCTACCTTCCATCCTAAGTCTTTCGCAACTGACATTTAGACTAGAAGGAGCCTGTGCCTGCACTCACCCTTTGTGGTGATCGGTTAGAGATAGTCGATAGCTTCAAGTACCTCGTGCTAATTGGTTTTCAACTTTTGGTCATTCATTTACGTTCTCCTTTGTTCACACCTTTAACGTGACACACTCAATCATTCTGCCTGCCGATCATTTGTAAATATGAAACTTATTTAGAGACCCTTTGAATTTTCGTCTGCCTTTTTATTTGTGGTCTAATTAATGATTTCATTATTTATTAAGACCCATAGAGTAGATCGCATCTGGCGTTGTGATATCAATCTCTCATTGAATCCTCAACCTTTGATTTGGTTGGTAACACACCGTAAACCCAATGCGATAAAATAAATAGATGGCTATTTATCGATATTTTGGATAGAAAGTCGAACATGGCCGAGTGGGTCTGATATTATAACCAATTGAATGATTGAACGTATCGTGTTATACTGGAGTAAATGGGTTTCTTTGTATGTTCTGTAATAATAATTCGATTCGTTGTTTTCCTTAGTTCATTTCGGCAATTGAGAATTGATATTGACTGTCACTTTCGCTTGCTACGAAGGTAAATTAGATATTGTTGAAAACTCACGGTTTACAGAGCAATTGTTGTGCACGTCGCTGCTTTCAAAGAGTTTTAAAACAAGCAGACCTGGAACCGGTTGAGCAACTTATCAGGTCTCCTTTTCCAGACACAAGCAGGCATACATTGAAAGTCATAAAGGCTGATTAAAATCATTTTTAGTTAGCAGAATGCAGAGAGTAGATAGAGGAGGCACAGTTTAGCACCACGGCAACAGTTGTTGCGTAACAGGTTTATTTTGAGCACAGTTTAAGCATCGCTCGATAAGTGAGTACGACTTCTGGAAACTTGAGCAGACTTCTTTTATGTCATTGTCCCGATTCGCGAAACCACAGCAAGGCTTCTTCGGAAATGCGGTTGTTGATTAGATGAAGGTATGTCATTTATCCAATTGGTTATCTAAACATAAGAATCGAATGCAATAAATGGAAGTCTGACGACATTCGTAAGTCCACGATTTGACTGGGGTTTTCCCCTACTTGCTGAATGTTAGCCAATCCGTTTGTCGATCGAAGCTTCAGTCTGCTAAATTCCTTCGTGAAATTCGTATTTTTACTGGTTGCTACTCTCACCTGTTTTCTGCATTTTGGGTTTTCTGAAACGCTTTTCTGTTTCATCACAAGTTATTTCTTTTCATGCACCACAGAGTGCGTCATCGTGGTGGTCTATATCCATCCGGCAGTGGCAAAAGCCAAACACTGGCGAAGGCCTTGGATAGCTCCGCTTTTCTTTCCATTGATGTGGTTTTAAATCACATGTTATCCCTCTCTGTTCCGAATAGTAAAGAATGTTCTGTTGCCGCGGATTTTCTCAGATATCAAAGTGAGTTTCTGTTCTGTTTGGACGTCGAGCCATTGAGAAATTTTCCTATTTCGAGGCCAAACGCCCATGACTTTTGTCGTCTAACATCATGCTCTTCAGGATATTGATTGAATTTTCTTATACGTTTCTAGACCATGACCCCGAAATATACTGTCGAATGTATGGGATTTTGCTGTCTAGTCTTTCTAGACAACCCCGTGAGTCTCTGTTTTTTTCATTTCGTCTATTGTAATGTTCTTGTGCGAGATTACGACTAGGCTTTAAGCGGCAAACTAATGCAAGAAAGTAGATTGGTAAAATCATCATTACGCGTAACGTGTTACCTTCAGAATCAGGGTATTTTCTTTGTTTTTTGTGCTTTCTCTGCGGTGTATGCAGTACCGGAGGTTACTTTAGATTAAGCATTGTCGACAATCTCATGTTTACCGTTCTAACTTTTCATTGTTGAGTTCTCATTGAGGTTATCTTTAATATTGTTAGATATCAGTCTACCTAGAACGCCGAGACTGCGTCTTTGTCTTTCCTTGTTAGAAACCATTTTAAGTAGATGGAGAAAGACTAATACCCATTATGGGGATGCCTCCTTCAGCTACACAATAGTACTAATTAATAAATAATCAGTGGCATTAATAAATAAATAATGGTAATAATAGTGTTATTATTACCACTTATATTGATGATACTTCAGGAACGATGCAGGAGTCATTGAAAGGTTATTGGATAAGAAACTGACCGATAATGGGAGAAGTCAAACCTTCAACCTTCGTGACCAAACCCCAAGAGCTAACCAGTTGACCACCGTCGGTCAGCTTTTAAAACCAATAACCTTATTCCAGCGTGCTCTGATTCTGGTTTCTGTCACACAGCATTATCTCAAAAGAGAAAAGTGAACGAGATATAGCGCTGAAGAATTATATCAAAGAGGGAATGTATCACCTATCACTAACTGAGTCATAGCACCTTTTGTCTCCAACCATCTCGTGAATCTGAGGACCTACACGAGCCGCTTCACTGGCTAGGCTATTCATTACCTTTTTTGCATACCATCGACCACCCACTTTGATTCATCTCCCAATCACTGTGTACCTCATATGACAGCGTACAGTGAAGCAGACTTTCTGTTGGCATGCACAAAACATGCCCCAACCAACTGGTTGGAATTCCGAACGCGAGGACCTATCATTTTTCTTGTAAATCAGTCCATCCAACGGCTCATTATATCACAGGAGTTTTGTTCATTCCCATGTTGACACTTCCTCACTGTCCATCTTCCTTGTGCCATTTTGTGGATAACTTTCATTTCTTGTGGAGGTTTGGTATCCACTTAAGTTAATTTCTTTTTTTGTATAACTAGATAGACTACATTCCCGCAGTGGAAGGTGGCGAGTATATGGCGCGTAAAGTCTGAAATTCAACTCACTGAAACCAGGACTGGGTGGAGACTCACCACTATTGAAAAACTGATTGATGGCGACTTCAAATCTGTGCAATCCGTGATTCATGTTTTGCTAAGGAAAGTAGTCGTCAAGGCACTTTCGAATGTGAATCCATCCGGCGGAACGATGATGCTTAGTTGTGTTTCTGATTGGACAGCTCACTGCTTTGTCAACTGTTAATGCGTGTTTTGCGAGTAATGCGATCGGAGAGAGAAAAAAGGTCAACAAACAAAGATGAGCTAGGTCACATGCACAAGCGAGGTGCGTTTACGTATCTCGAGCAAATGAAGTAGTTGACGGTTGAATGTCAGTGGCGGACGGGAAACAAACGTTAACCGATACATCCCATGCAAAGAATGGATCATAAAACAAGGGAGTTAGAAACATTGGCTCTAAGAGATGATAAACAACCTGCTTTAATCAACTTGCATGTATCTTCGGGAGCCCTACTATTTAACTGGAAAAGCTACTTCCTAAATTGTTCGCCCAACCCTGCACCTGACGCTCCTGTGTGAATCGATGGTTCGTCTTGTTCCTTGAGTGGGACGGACCTACATGCCAGTTGGTCCGTCCCTGGGTTGCGGATAAGATGGCAGCGACCATCCAGATGGTTAGCCATAAATGGAGTGGATTCAAGTCCACCGAATAAGCGGAAGCGGACAAGCAGAGGCAGTTTCGAGGGCGTGGCGGGTTTTCGCTTGATAAGTCTTTCCTTTAACGAATTCCACATGACTGTCGGTCGTACTGGAGCACTTCTCTCGATTCCGATCACGCAGTAGTTTGCATTAAGCAATCAACTTGTTTTGGTGGGCGCTCAAAACACATGGTGTCACGTCGGTTAGGTTGCGACTCACTTTCCTTTCCGCTCCGCCCATCGCTCTTTCGAAACGCACTAGCTGAAAAGGTATGATTGTCATCACTTTGAAACACCAACGAGCGTTGGTCGATTATCAAGAGTACCGGCTTAGTGAGTTGTAGCCTGACCCGTCGTGTCATGTCACCCTGGATTTCTGCTGTTTTTGTGCCTTCTTGACGCACGCCGGTCCGTCCCGGATAGTAACGAGTATAATGAAGCACGCATCGTAACAAGACATAAACTCAGCGCAAGATTACGTAGGAATCGCGAGATCTGGTGATCTCAACGAGCTTTCGAGATGGAAGGTACAGCTGTCATGGGAAATTTCCGCAAGCTGTTTCACTTCATCCAGTTTACCGGAAGGAAAGCATTGGGTGTGGGCGAAACGAAGTGTGTAGCTGACTTTTCGGCTATCCACAACCTGCATTGCCGTCTTATCGGCTTGGCGGAGCACTTCCAGGCACAATTTAGCAGACCCTCAGCGTCAGCCCATCTCGCAGCCATTCAGGCAAGCGTCTGATGGTCTGTTACAACAAATTCACCAAGTGAGGCCTTAGAACGTCATAAAGCGCAGTGTTCCGATGACTTTTTCACAGTACTGTTTACAGATGGAGGAAAGGCACTGATCAGAGAGCTTTCATTCTTGAGTGTCTAGTATTCCGAAGGAGTCTCCTCATTGAGGGGTCGATTGTTGTTCCCATTTTTGGGAAGGATTAACACACTGACTGCGCTGACCATGGGGAATTAGCCTAATCTCGTTAGCGTCAAAGCTATGGACGTCCGTCATTCTTCGCACGTTGTACCACAAGTGAGGAGCAATCTCTTGAGAGACGGGGTGGGTTTCACCCCGATCGTGAATGCATCGATCAAATCTTCACCCTCTGACAGGTGTCAGAGCACCGTTTTATCTTCCAGAGACCAACAACCATCGTGTTCTTGGACATTCTTGGATATTTGATTCTGCTGACGGGTCTTCACTGTGGTACTGTTTGTTGGGAAATTGAGCATTTGAGAAGTGTGTCGGTCTTCAAAGAGTTGTACCATCGTGCGTCAGGTTGGGTTAGGATTTATGGCCAGCTTTCACCATCCTTCGTCGTTTCCAGTGAAATACAACAAGACTGCCTCATACCTCCATTTGTTCTCGACATTGTCATGGAGGATGTTCTGAATAACGCTTTATCTGATCGTTTGGACGGTGGAATTGAATTCCTCCTGGGAGAGAGCATTTAACTTAAACTATATGCCAATGATATCATCTTGCTGGACGCTGATGTAGAGACAATTCAGCGCGCGTTAGACCGCTGGGCGATTGTGGTTCCTAGGTACGTTATGCGCTTTGCGCCTTCAAAATACTAAGTATTTCTTCAAGACTGGCGGGAGCCTATGCCTGCATTCACCTTTTGTGTTGGTCGGTTAGAGATAGTCGATAGCTTCAAGCACCTCGGGAGTATGATCACATTGGCGGAGATGTTGGGGAAGAGGTCGCATCACGAATTGCAAAAGCCAGAGCAGCTTTCGCGAAACTATGACACTTGTGCCGTCGCAATGACATCTGGCTTTCTTTCAAGAGAAGGATATAGAATGCCACGGTTGGTAGTGTCCTACTTTACGGTCGCGAGAGCTGGCCCATCAATGTTGAGGAACCCCGGCGAATTTTTTTGTTCGACCACCGATGTCTCTGAAGCATTGCTCGTGTCTGGCGGGAACATCCGTTGAGCAACGGCGAGGTGCGTTGTCGTGTGTTAATTACAGACAGTCGTCCTCTGACTGAGATATCGCTTCATATCACATTCGTTACCTTGAACACGTTTTGTGCAAGCCTGCTCATCGTCTACCTTTTCTTGTTCTTTTTGCACGTGTTGATTAAGGCTGGAATAAGCGATGTGGCGGTCAGGTTATGACTTGGCTTGGAGATAATGAAAAGGTTAGCTTCGATTTTGATCTCGATTGGTGATTCCCGCCTGTTTGGTTAAGGCCCAAGAGATGAGGATTATTGTTGGTTGGATAAACTGAGAGATGTGGTTTTGAACCGAAATCAGCGGTACGAATGGTGTGTGACCTGTCTCGAGAACTCGTTCTCCCTAACAACACTGAAAACATCCAAAAAATCGCAAAATATCTTCGTTTAAATTAGAAAAACGAATAATTTGTCTCTGTTTATTATCCACTATTTTTTATCCCCTCCTTGCGAAGTCTAATTTACCTGTTGTTAAGCTGACATCACGTTTGTTTTCAATGTACACACAAAAGCATTCCAAACTCCAACCACCTGCTGGATAGTCTGTCAGACTGCTGCTGTCTTATCTGCGCTCCTTCTACCTTCCATCCTAAGTCTTTCGCAACTGACATTTAGACTAGAAGGAGCCTGTGCCTGCACTCACCCTTTGTGGTGATCGGTTAGAGATAGTCGATAGCTTCAAGTACCTCGTGCTAATTGGTTTTCAACTTTTGGTCATTCATTTACGTTCTCCTTTGTTCACACCTTTAACGTGACACACTCAATCATTCTGCCTGCCGATCATTTGTAAATATGAAACTTATTTAGAGACCCTTTGAATTTTCGTCTGCCTTTTTATTTGTGGTCTAATTAATGATTTCATTATTTATTAAGACCCATAGAGTAGATCGCATCTGGCGTTGTGATATCAATCTCTCATTGAATCCTCAACCTTTGATTTGGTTGGTAACACACCGTAAACCCAATGCGATAAAATAAATAGATGGCTATTTATCGATATTTTGGATAGAAAGTCGAACATGGCCGAGTGGGTCTGATATTATAACCAATTGAATGATTGAACGTATCGTGTTATACTGGAGTAAATGGGTTTCTTTGTATGTTCTGTAATAATAATTTTATTCGTTGTTTTCCTTTTTTTGTTGTTTGAATCTGGAGTGTGAGTTTAGCTAAATTCATTCACGGAATTCCTATTTTTACTGGTTGCTTCTCCCACCTATTTTCTGCATTTTGAGGTTTTCTGAATCGCGTTTCCATTTTATTACAAGTTATTCTTTTTCGTGTACCGCAGAGTGCGTCATTGTGTTTGAGTATATCCATCCAGCTGTGGCAAAAGCCAAACACTGGCCAAGTTCTTTTTCTTGGTGGTATGTGTATCCGAGTTCCTTGATCACGCTTTATACGTGATTGCTGTGGATGAGATCCCTGCCGTACTTTGTAATACCATTTATGCAACGACAGTGAGGGACAGTGACAGCTGTGATCTTGATACTTGAAGTAACGAAGGTCCACATAGTATCTCTTTATGTTAAGTGTGATCTCGACCTCGGTGACCACCAGTTGCCAGCCGTAGCCTTCTCTACTTTCCTGTCCATCACTGCTCCCTGTCATTCCTCATTCTCATGGTTAGCTGGTTTGTCAAAGATTTACGCACCTCATCTTAAATTGCTTCCCGAAGGACGGATTTGCGAGCATCCAATTCACTCCTAATGTCCGCTTTAATCCTATGCCTTTGGTTATGTCGATAATCGCTTTGAAATAGCTGACATAAACTCGAGTCGGTGATTGGCATCTACAAACATTTGTGTAAGACGTGTTTTTTCTGTCGTGTTATTATAATTGCATTCTAGGCGCTAACAGAGGCGATCACGGACTAATCTTTGATCTGAGTCCACTATTGCGTATCAGAATGATTAACGATCTTCAACTCCGTTGACCAGTGACAAGGTAGTCAGTCAGCGTTCAACGCTGTAAAGGCAACGGAGAGTACCGGGCGAACCGATGTCACTTTTATGACAAAGTTGTGTTTTCGCCAGAAGCAATCCTTGATTGGATCAAATCGGAATGAGACGATCAACGTTACCGGTGCGACCGACTGGGACAGAACATCGAACTCTTATATGCCGTTCTGTCTCCGTTAAGTAGCCAAGTTGAGCATTAAACTACGAGCAGCGATCCTAACGTCCGTTCTGAGTAATCCTCCCAAGTCCCGGCAGGGCACATAAGCAGATACGATGAACGGACGACGCCGCTTCTGTCGGCTGTTATTGGTCTATAGAGAATCGTCCAAATAAACCGCACAAACGACTGTTAGGTGGGACCCAGTCTAACAGTGAACGCCTGGCTCTTGTGTTCAAGATGATCCCGACTCCAGCCTGATCAGGAGCACTGGAAACCGAATCACCGGGCATGGTATCTTGCATACTATCAACGTCGGTAAAATTAGGGTTAGTGGGATTCTCCATTGAAAGACTGCCGGATTTGTCTGAGCAGGCAATACTTCGTGACTGCTCAACGGACTGATGCAAGCAGTTTGGAGGATTTCAGTACTTGCCGCCGACATTTTATGCCCAATTTTCGCCACAAAGCCCTTGACAAAAGGACTGAACTATGTGCATCTTGTTGAATTTTGTTTACAGTTCGTTATATGTATGGCTGCAAATGCCACAGGGATATCTAGATCGCAATGGCCTCATACGATAAACGCTCTCGACTTCAGTGTGGACTTGACTGACACCCATTACTTTTTAAGTAGCCGATTTTCCATAATATCAATTGACTACTTTTTCGTATGATAGTAACCACGTTCGGATTCCAATGCCTTCGGCGCTATATCTCCCACGTGGTGTCTACTAAAATCCTGTTGCTCATGGCGCTTATTTCGCTCCTTCACATTTCGATAGCATTTCGTCTGAACCTTCTGCTTGTAGAGTACTTTGGCCGTTGGTTTAATGACGAATTCAATCTTTTGCAAGAAATTTTCACTGCTTGCGCGCAGGTTGATTTCTCATCGATGGCGCGTGGTGATTTGAATTCAGGTAAGTGGTCATGCCTTGAAAGCCGTTTTAATACGAACTTTTGTGTTCACCTCTGATCAAGAACCCAATCCTCCGTTATAGTATCATATGCACACTTTGTTAGTTTGATGTAGTTCCAATGCACTATCGATGCGGTGGGTTTGAATTATGCCCCGAGAACAACCATAGCCAACGACCTTCAAGTAGGTATAAGAAAATGAACGGATCGTCAGATTTCCGACCGTGTTAATTCTCCATGGTCTTCGCTAAGTAGAACAGCATGTATGACAGGCATCTTGGTAGGTAACACTGGATATCTGAAACTTTTGGTAAATCAGGAAAAACGGTCAACCTACAAACTCCGCTTCAAGGTCATGGTGGGCATCGGACTCAACAGTTTACCGGTAACTTCGGAATTCACTGTCTAAGGGGTTCGCTTTTATTTCACTGGAGTTCGGGAGCTATTCCAGCCATCAAACACAAAACCGGCTAATCGTTACACTTGGGAATTGTCTTGGTAAGCACGTGCAGATTGAGTGTGATACAACTGACAAAAACAAACCACCTTTGCCTTCCTGGGTTCCCTTTTGTAACTTTATGCCGTCCGTCGGGCTTCCAACTTGTAAATAATGTGACGGACATCAAACTATCGATTAGCCGCTGAGAGGTTTTTGCTGGATTATTTCATCATTCGTGGATGTGCCAATTTTATAATTAGATTGAACATCACAATTAAGCACGGTACACAACTGCCTGTTTGTTTAAACGAACGCAGTATCCTCTTCTTCTACAGCTTTTCACATACTCGGAATACCAAAGTCAACTGTATTGACAGTTTCTTGTGAGAGAAATCTCGTTCATCTTTCATCCCCCAGAATTCGTTTCCGGTAGATGATATTCTCCGTTCCTAAGACCCATTTTAATCAGCTATATTTATTATGCGAACGACGATGCGTATGGAACAGCAGGCGCGTTTCGCTACCGCTACTTGCTGTATTCAAGAGATTCGAGTTCGAGACTAGCTGTATCACGTTGTTGACGCTCCCTTCTAATCTTTCCTTAAAGTTCCACTTGGGACGTTGAGAATGCGGCTTCTTGCCCTTCTGGTGTTTGAATAGCTCTGAGTAGAAGAACAGAATGCATTGTTTGTCCCAATCAACATCCGTACTTCAAGCCCTGTAGTAGAAGCCGGCTATATGTAGTGAGACCTGCAGGCCTTGACATGGAGAATATTTATCTGTTCTGCTGACGTACCACAAATTACAACCCAAATACAATCAAAGGTAACCTTTGTCAACTGTTAAGCGACATATTAAATGAAGCCAACCGAGATGATTTGATTTTAGCGAGAAACACGAACCCTAGAGTAGACCGACTGGCCTCGAAGGAAGCGCAGTTGGGAAGTCCGTTTGGTTTCAAGCTCTATCATTCAAGATACGGGATGATTTTTTTCATTTTGCCCTGACCATCATCCACTTCTCTCCAACACAAACTGCAGGTATTTGAATCACCGGCGAAATGCTCAACGTCCGCTATCTAAGACTTGTCAATGAGCTGAGATCGACCATATTGCTTTATACCATACGTGGTGGGGGTCGAATGCACGACTACTGGTCGTACTGGAACACTCCCTTCGATTCCGTCCACCTGTTGATTAGTCCATTTGCTTCGTTGAGCTTGCGAAGTCTACAATGCAGCGGCCCATGGATTGTGAATAGCTGTCTTTGCCGTCCTTTCCGCGAAGTTTCTGAAATACGTTAGTTTAAAAGCTAGAAAACACAACCTAACAAAACCAACCATCGATATTTGGATGTGGCTTGCATTCTGTTTATCCAGTGGACTGCGGCCTGATCCATTGTGTTTGGACACTCTGGATTTATGCTGAGTTCTGCTATTTTGGAGCATGTCGGGAAATCCCGGCTCGTACCGAGCATAACGAACGCAGCTAGTAAGAGAATGAGAACTCAACATAGGTTTAGTTACAGATCTCCCAAACTAGGGCTTGCACAAACATTAGAGGTTGCCGTTGTAAAGGGTTCTCAGTCACCAGCAGGTGAGGATCAGGTGATAGTAAAACGTTTTGTGACACATGCAGCTTCCCGAATATATATATATATATATAATTACATTTGAATAGGACGGATAGAAGACAAATTGTGTAGTGCAAGCATTTTGTTTTAATCTTCTCAAACGATGATCCGGCTTTCGCGGTTCGTAATGTGACCTCTTCCCCAACAACGCCAGGTGTGATCATATTCCCGAGGTACTTGAAGCTATCGACTATCTCTAACCGATCACCACAAAGGGTGAGTGCAGGCACAGGCTCCTTCTAGTCTAAATGTCAGTTGCGAAAGACTTAGGATGGAAGGTAGAAGGAGCGCAGATAAGACAGCAGCAGTCTGACAGACTATCCAGCAGGTGGTTGGAGTTTGGAATGCTTTTGTGTGTACATTGA
>LUCM01009543.1:0-53489 GCA_008360955.1 Fasciolopsis buskii
TTCACACCTAGCACAGACTAACCGCACCGCAAATGTGGCGCAATTTTCCGGAACTTGTATCAAGTCAGGTCTTAACCTTCGGTTCTTGCTGTGCCGTTGCACAACCAGCAAATCTGAGATTTGTATTTCGAACATTGTGACGATTTCTTAATTTGGTACCGTAGGAACTTGCGGAGCAGTTTTGCTTTCGCCTGGTATTCCTATGAGTTTGGTTTCGCTTTGATGGGATATTCGTGCTTCTAAATGACTTCACAATCGTTTATTGACATCACGCATACGCGAAAAGCTGTCCGAAGTAAAATTCAACACAATCGATTCAGGCTGTCCGGCCACTCCAGTGCTTTCTTCACTTGTGCTATGCGCGTTTTCACTCCCTGCCTGAAAATATTACCCTCAAATATCCATAAATTCAAGAAGACATTTCAAGTGCACTTGTCCGTCTCCCATGATCAATGACGTTTGCGCAATTCAAGCTTCCTAGCATCCTGGCATATTCTCTAACATAGTTCTGAATTAATTACTCTTCTCGGACCATGGTCCACATTGTTCTTCAAACCCGCTTCGTCATTGCAGCAGTTAGCCGAATTACAAACTACTAGAACGGTTGTGCATCTATAATCTAGGAGGTACCGTATCAGGGGATTGGGAATTTCACTTTGGCTGCGTAATACCGGAACTTGAATTAGAAATGGTGTATTATTATGAAAACGAGACGGTGACAAAGACAAAGCGATGCTATTTCCGAGTACCAAGACAAAATATCAGTTAAAGAAAGGCCTCAGCCGGAATCACATCTGTAGGGGTCGAATCAAGTGTTTTTCAGGATTATTTGTTGTTCTTTCTGTGCGTGTGACCCACGAAATTGACATTTTAATGAACGACATCCTTATGTGATCTGCGAGATTATATTCATTAGAGTCTTGCCTCAAGCTAAGCATGGATGAGTTGAACTTTACGAAATATAGATTATTTAGCCCATTTTAGCCAAGGCTTTATGCCTGGGGCCGTGAAATTCCGTCAGCGTTGTTGAGGGTGTAGGATGGCCAGCAGATGAAGGCCCAGCACAATGTTAGTGCAGGCTCATTTGCCGTGGAAGGTAAAATCATGGCTGAAACTTTGGGCGGATTATGCCGGTGATGGAGACAATCGTTCAGTTTTCGAATGTCTATCTTGAGGCAAACGAAACAGAGGAAGTTATCGTTGGTGATCAAAGGGCCTTAGGCTCCCCAGCTAGATATGGCATGCAACATCCTGAGTTCCGTAGGTAACACTGCGTAAGGGTCATTATTCACAGAATGATACTCGGTTTAAATTTAATGCCTCAACTTTCATCAACCAGGTTAACTTAGCAGTGTGGTTAGTGCATGGTTTAAAGGTAATAAGTATGTTGGCATATTTCTCGGATGCTGCTGACAGGCTCCAATCCGTATGATTATAATTTACAGTGAAAAAATAATAATAAATCTTTCCTTCTTTGCGCTCTATGCTCAAGACCTTACAAGGAGAGCAATAGAACATGCTGGTCAGCATAAACATTGCCTACCGGATATCAGCGCTTATTTGCTTTTGAAGCTCAACGTCAGGATTAATTGTTTGGGATCCCCATCATCAAACGTCCCTATTCGTCAATGGCGGGCCGGTGAGGTAGAAAGTGTCGTGCGAATGGCAACCTCTGCTGAGATAAGTATGGATTATGGACGGATGATAAGTATAGTGGAAGAGAAGTTAGAATTTTAAAATTAAACATCTAGTCGCTTATGTGGGCAGCTCGAAGAAATGGCCCACGTTTTGGCATTCACGGCCTTAAAGATGATTGCAGAGGCCCTTTTCAGAGAACAGATAACACAAGGATTCCCATCTGCAAAGTTTCGTTCAAACGACCATAGTTCAGTCGAAACTGGCAAGGCTAAGTGTGGCTGAAAAATGCTGAAAGCGGATTGGAATAGCCAAGATTATCGAAAAAAGGGTCACAAGGGCTAGGTATATAAACGAGCAATAAGGAAAAGTTGCTCACAAGAGGGACAATTTTTAAAGGAGATTGCGCCATCAGTGGGATGAATGCGCGAGCCAACTGGGTGACCTCCAATGGAGGACAAATTTTGCACCGTGTGTGTTATCTCATTTGCTAGCATTCAGCCCATCAACGAAACGGAGTTGAAAGGAGATATACGAGCAGTACATTTCGAAGTGGTTGAACGAGGTTTACTAAGTTAAATTTAGTTGCAATCGTGTGCGCTTGGTGCCCTATTTATTTACAGTGACCTATTGCTTCTCATGGGAGAATTTTCAACGTGCATGCCATAAGTACCATGTGCCTCTCCCCATCTCCCATAATTTCTGAGGTTGTCAATCGAAACCCATTCTACCCTTTAACCAAACGAACCATATTCATTTTGCTACCCTGTCGAACCTCGTCGTTTCTCTTAGTTGTTTAAAAGTCTCAACTGTCATTCTTGAACAATTTCTGAACATTTTTACGTCGTTTCCTTCTGATAACTGGGCTTGGTAAACCATAATAAAAAACCTCGCTTCCGAGTCCATACTTCTGTATGTTTGTCCTGGAATTATGGGTCGTCATCTTTCCAAAATCCGCTCACTTTCGTCCCGTCGGCTTGTCCGGCCTCATAGTGCTCAGCTCCTTCCACCATACTTTCTTCGCATTTTACACAGGGGGGAAGTATGAAGCTGCTTCCTCAGCCAACTTCACTTAAATTCAACACAGGATTTTTCGAAGTTTGGCCTGGAAATCTATCGTTATCTATGACCTGTCTTCAGACCGCGACAGAATGTTCATTCCTTGCCATCCTTACACTTTAATACCCATCGTCGCCAAGGCAAAACAAAGAAAGCCTGGCAGTCGTCTTCTTTATGAAAATGGTGCAAACCATCAAAGTTTTGCTGGAGGTTACGGACCCTCTGCTTACCTTCTAATTTCCTAGTCGCCATTCGTTATCAAAGTCTACAATGGCGCTCCGCTTTGATGGTCTCGGCTGGCACGGTAATCACAAAGTTCTGACCGCCTGAATTCAATTAGTGACAACAACCATGCAGATGCGCCTGAACAACCCATGCCAATAATCTATGGATGCTTATATGTTCAAATTCACTGAAGGCATCGCTGGTTTCCTTGAGTGCTGCGCACCATGTTAAAGCAAACTCAGTGGAACCGTCTGGGCTTCAAGTCGCATTCGAGACTGAAGCAAGTGCAATAAAAAGCATTGGAGGATTTATCTGTGAGTCCCCTCTCTGACGTTCAACTACTAACGATCTTCCCCATACTGGCTTGCGGGTTCACGCCCAGATACCAGCACTAACCAGCGAAAGCAGACTGAAATCCTCGGCCGCAACGGCATGTGGGGTGCCTCTGGGCCAGCAAATAAAACTTTTGCGCTCCCCATAGAAGTTGCCTTCGGTTTGGATGCGCAGTGATAGAGCAGCCGCACTGGCCGACACCCTTGTGTGGCTGTCTCCCGTTCGTCAGCCATCTTTTGACCTTTGTGAGTAAATTGAGGCGTGTAGTCGGTCCCATGTGTAGGACCATGGCGGAAGACCATAGGTGGTTGAGGGCAAATGTGTCCTAACATGGGGCAGATGCGCTCATATGACCATACAATCGTGATATGGGGCGTCAACCTGAGTTCCTGGCGCAGTACGGGCTCTCATTATCCGGGAGGGAGGCTTTATGCTTGGAACCGATTCAGTAACCGGCAACATGAGCAGTATGGGGACCGGGTGGGAAGCTCTAAGGTGTATTACTACACGTTCCGTGACTTTCCTGTCAAGGAAGACAGAGGCAGGGATTAAATATAATAGAGATCTTTGAGGTACCTAAGGAATCCTTGGGTCTTGTCCAAAACAGCCCACCTCACGGAGACACAAACATTACAAACTCGTGTGTCAAAGATAGCTAATGAATCGGTTTGTGTCATTTCTCAGGTCCCCGCTTCTTAACGACCGGAAGGAACCAGCTATCAGAGGGAGTGATGAAAACGGAGTTTGCATTCGTCCCACCACAATTTTTGGACTATACACGGGAGATGACTAGCCCGAAGGCTGCATCTCCCCGTTCCTCTGCCTGAAAAGCGGTACCTATTGTTCAATAGGCTGACTTCATATTCATAAACCTTATCGTTCTAACTGCGTTTAGGGCAGCTCACCCATAGCCCTCTCCCACCCACTCACCTTGTTAATTCCAACGGTGTCGCCAACACGGTGCGGCAACCATAACCTGCAACAGTCTTCTAAAAAAAATTCACTATCACCAGCACCCTTACTTTTCATTAACTCCTCTTCATGCAAATGACTGGCCTGTGGAAATCATCTTGTTTCTGACGAACCCAGCGATACCCTCCAGAACAAATGTGTTGGATTCTTTCTTTGTGATGCCTCATCGATATCTATCCATTTTGGCCAATTCAGACCTCAAACTATCGCCGCGAATACAAAATCCTATGTGGTATCTTCTCTCCCCATAGTGACCGTTTACGTCCACCATACCCACTGGCCCCTGACCATTTCTTGTTTTGAAAGGCACGGCCTACCAGATTGAAATATAATCCTTTGTAGCTCGATCATTATTTATATCAGCAGCAGTTATTCCCTGTCCGTCCTATTAAATACCGGTTCATTCTGTTTACTCATACCACATACGATCCACACATTAGATTAGTCAGCCTACCTATTTAAATATATATATGAATATATATGAAAAAGAAAACCTGGATTCCTCAGCCATTGTCCATATATTTTGAACTGCACTATGCGCCCTAGTAACTTGCTTCTCTGAGCTGCTCGTGGGATTGATCGATTCTTAATCTGCAGCTGGTAGCTAGGCCAGACCGCCGTCCGGCTTTTTTCTCTCTTCCAGGCCTTACAGTCCCGTCTGGGTGGAAAAACTTATCCCTTGCTCTGGCGATTATCCGATTCTGGAAAGACGATATCTCTCTCACCATATCATGCTTGAATCCCTTTCACTAAACCACGAGTACACCGGCGTTACCACAATAGTGCGCGGCGCGGTCATATCCACCGCTTTGGCCGGCGCACATCGGACAGGCAGCTCAGCTGCAGCGGTATGTGGGTGCAACTAGGTTGGCGGATTACACCTGCGTTCAGCCTCAAACGGTGTTTTTCAGGTTGGGTGGCCAACACTCGGTCAGCCCCACTCATTAGCACTGTTTTGGTGAATAGCACTGCAGCTCATAAGTTTACATGCGCCATTTCCTACTGGCTTCCTCTTGCTTCTTCCGAAAATTCTTCTGCCAAATCCATACAAAACGGACTCACGAATGGACAGCATTTTTATTGGCATCTGATATAAACTGACGTTCACAATGTATATTGACATCCAAAAACGGCTGAAGACCGTCATTTTTCATCAACCTCTATTCTGGTCTGCGAAATTTGGCAAAAGACCGATGCTCCTGGTAACATTTCCTCACACGAGTCCTCGGTTCTCCTTCTTCCTTTCCAACGCCACCTTCATCTCCAGACCAAGCTGAAATTTATGAACTCAAAATTGCTTGGAACAAACCTCATGTACTAGTATTACGATCGCACAATTCCCATTCATTGTCGCCACTCTCCTTGCTTAACGGACTGTGCTTTCAGAATTTTTGAGTTTTATACTGCATTTTGATATCCAGTCTGGTTTCCGCTCATCTCCATTCCGTCGTCACATCCATAGTGATACTCATCTCTACTATATAACTCTCTTGATTATCGAGTATCCCGGCCAACAGGCGGCGATAGTCAATGCCCTGCAGCCATATTTTGCGCCCGCGATACGCACATTGTCGCATTCAAACAGTAACACTCGCAGTACAGGACTGGTAATCAGCCACAGAAAAATCTTTGCAAACCATTATCTAGCTTTGATTTAAAGCCCCGTGCTCGGGAAATCACATTACCTGTTTTGATCTTGCGAGTGAAACAACATTGATTTTGCATGTTTGGTTTCCGTTTTCCGTGTCTTCACTGTGCATTCTTGGCCCAATTTGATCTTATCTTGCGCATGACTCTCGTATGTCAAGACGTATACAAAAACAAGCCTTCTAAATTACTAAAGGTCACTCTCACCTTCTCTCGCTTCGATTTATATTGTCCATACCTCCTGTGCATCATCTATGTAAAAACTTGATCTTGTCTTGCGCATGCATCTCGCAAATTGAGAAATATACATTATTATTATTATTAATATTATTATTAAGGAATCCTTTGGTGTTGTCCAAAACAGACCACCTCACGAAGACACAAACATTACAAACTCGTGTGTCAAAGATAGCTAATGAATCGGTCTGTGTCATTTCTCAGGTCCCCACTTCTTAACGACCGGAAGGAACTAGCTATCAGAGGGAGTGATGAAAACGGAGTTTGCATTCGTCCCACCACAATTTTTGGACTATACACGGGAGACGACGGGCTCTAAAGCTAAAAATGGGCAGACTTTTCAAAGCTGCTGGAAGAGGGCACTGGGCTGCTGGTAGAAAATGGATGTATTTATCACCACTTTGAATTGAACAGCTAGTCCTTGCGAACGGGAACATCTCTCGTCACTAAGAAGCAACAGCTTTGTTTCCGTTTCACTTGGTCAGAGTCATCGAATTGGTGTAGCTCCTATAGGTAGCGTCGAAGGGATTCTGCACACAATACTTGTGTCAACCAGGATCTGCCCGGAAGGAGCCGCGTGAAACGGAAATTGTTGCTAAAGCACGAGTGAACAATGCCGTCAATAATAATTTGCGCTTTATGTATTTTTTCCTTTTCCTGGAGGGCTTTTCCCATGCGGCTCTCTGTTTCTGAAAACCAAGCCCAATGAGGCATATTCGGTGGGCTTGAAATTGACCTACCCCCTTGCCCCATTACGGATTGTCACTTGTTTTTATGGCGGAGGACGCCAGCACGATCCGAAAAGGCTATAGACTAATAATATTGCTAAAATTCATAGAAGTCTCTTCATCTTATCATAAAATGTGAAATTAATACTTTTTTGAAGTCATTGTGGTGACTCCAGGTCAGCACAGTTGTCCCGTATTTGCATTTATGCGCTCCAATGATTCTTTGATTTTTGCGTAGTATTATTGATGATCGAGGTTGCTGAATAATGAGATTTTTAATTCGGACGCTGTCCAAGATGAAGTTAGCCTTGAGGAGAGAGTTGAAAATGTCACTAGATTAGCGAATTACTTCCATTCTCATTCTGTTTCATTTGGAAACATCAGTTCAGTTGAAATTTCGGGCAGACAAACAAAATGGCGTAGGATACAAAAGTTGGAACTGACCAAACTGCATCTTATCTATTTTTGTAGTCTTTATTTTGCTCGCTGTGTAAACCTAAGCCCAAAGACCTCGGTCCCAGTAACAAAACAAGTTGCAGCTCTGAGCTTATAGACATTTTCTTTGTCTGTTTCAACAGCATGAGCTACAGGAGGACAGAGGAACGAAGAATGACAGCAGTCATTTGATTGTAAAACTTGCCTTTAGAAGGACTACTCGCGGTAGCCGAAAAGTTAGCGCATTACATGTGCAACAACGCTGCGTCATTAACGGCATGTCATTCGAAAGTAAACCCAATACCCGGCGCACTGATTTTCCCATACATTTCTTATATCGTTTAGTCCTGATATTTACAAACTATGTTGGCTAAACTTGGGCAACAGATCTCCCTGACCAGGTGCATTTCAGGCTTTATGCAGATTGCTGGGTGGTTATGGAGTATCCTGTTAAGAAATTACCAGTTGTGCTTTCCCTTTGAAACCGCTGTGACCAACGTGCGCTCGGTGGCTTGGCAGTTTCAGCCTCAGGCACGGTATAGGGCCATAAAGAAGGTGGTTGTGCGGTCCGTTAATCCAGGGGAAGAAACTCCCTCATAGGATGAATATGCGGTAGGCTAATATGGCAGCAACTTGTAATGGAGGCCAAAGTTAAGGGTTTACATAGGATCAGAATCCGGTACCTTTAAGCTGACCTTATCTTTCAGCTCCAGTTGACTCACTGTCCCGGAAGAGCCGACCCCAGACAATCCCAAACGAAATGCTTGCTAATTTCGCCACTTACGGAAAACTCCGTTAGGTGGAGCGAATTTTACATGGGCTGATTTTTAACCGGAAATTGTTTATGCCCTTGATACTGACGTTGCCATCGAACACCGCGAAAGTTAATCGGAGTGCAGTATTGAGGACTACTTATGGTAATGAGAGTAAAGGGGGCCTAGAACTTGACGCCAGATGACACCCTCAGAAGTGGGGCACTTGCTGCTATTTTTGCTAGAGACTAAGCAGGAGGCGCTTAAACTGACGGCGTGGCCTTCCAACGCCGAGCACTGTTTGCTTTTGAACAGAATATTTGTGGTGGGCCCATTTGCAAATGAACTGATTCTGTCCGGAACAACCTCTCGGTGGCCTGCATGTGCAAAAAGCCTTTGAGAACCAGGGATGCTCGCGAACGAGTGGTTTGCACCTCTCTGGGGTGCCCTTGGCCAAGAGGTGCATCCACCATCACGGTTTCTATATAGACGTGACCATAAGTTTATTCCACTAGTCGTGGTTGGCTGGTTGTCTTCAACGGAGTAGTCTTGCTTGGACTATTTCCAGCCCAAACCGGTAGTCCTCATTCTTGCTCCATTCCAACTGAGTTGGTCCTACATGGTTACCTGAATGACTGGCACTGCAAATTTCGTGCTGCTGGCTCTTCCCTTCCACCAACAACAAGTCGGTCTTCCGAGTATATAATTTGATCTATTAGGACTTTCCATTCATCCCTGCAAGAAACTTCCGGACTCTGAATTTCACGAATGTTTGCCTTTCACTTGGATGCAGTAGATAAGTTGTCCGTTCAAAGCCCGTCAGAGATCGCGATGTGCGCAGGCGAATAAATGGAAAGGTTAACTTAAAGGGTTTCATGGTGTAAAGTGCCCTCGAATTTCGACCGATCTCATGTCATTACCCTTAGAAACTCGCAGAATAGGAATCGATCTAGTTCTTATGGTTACCCTGTTTTCCTCGGGTGTAGCAGACAATTTTAATGCGTTATTATTTGGACCTTCTCAGAAGGCACTCTAAATGTGTGCTGAAGAATCGTTCTGGAAGGCACGTGCGAAAAGTTCACGCATCCACTGGTGTCCTTTTGGAATAGTTCAACCCGGTAAACTGCCGAAGCAAAGACTGAGGAAAACTTCACATTAACGCATGATGGGGATTTATTTGGTCCTCATCTAAGTTCACCATAGCCGGCTCTTTGAAAATGACAAGGAAACAAAAGAAGAAATAAAAAAGCCTCATGCGTTTGCGTTCTTTTAAACTGCTTTTCTTCTTATATATCTGCAAAAGAATAGGGCATTGCGGTACCTCTTTGCATGCGACGAACCACATACGTAGTGAATGTTCCCGGCCGCGATTATGGGCAGCGAATCATACTCTTCAATTCATTTCAGTTTTCACAAAAACGGTTTCGGCTGATGCCATGCAACAGCTCGGAATCCTTTCACTGTTGTGCATTCTAGCCTGGCATCTACCTCTTCCTGATCTAGTCCAATGGGTCGCGTTAAACAAACGAAATACCTCACCTCCCCCGGAAGGCTAGACGGGGCCTCAGGAGTTCGCTGTTGAGGACATTTATAATTAGGCGTAGAGACGCAAACTTGCCAACGCTTTGCTTTTACTGTTTAACCTCGAAGCATACAACGTCCCATTTTCAGTCGAACCCCTGTTAAAGCAAACCGCTTTATGGATTGTTGCCGAATCCCTAAACAGTCAGTTCTCTATATTTACGACCTTCGTGCTGAAGAAATGCGGCTGAACCAACCGCCAATATCGTGATTGACAAGCTGCCTCTTATGACCACGTTTGTAAAGCTGACAAGTGGTCTTACAACCGATTCGTGGGGAATGCGGCCATTTATTTCAAGCTACACTGACCAACGACCACTTAACTGACGAGGATATCTTCCTGTTAAGAAAAGCCCCCAACCACTGGCATTCCTGCACTCAGATGCCAAGTGACTCTAACTTAATTAGAACTATTTGATGATTCGCCGAATCATACTCGTCGCTGATGTCAACATAATTTACATCAACCTGTACATCTTCATTCAAGATGCACAAGAAGTCGGCGAGCCATTTTCACGAATTCTTGATGATCTGGACAGAGCATTTCGTGCTGAGCTTGGTTTTTGAGACGTGTACGTCTCCATCGCCTTGCATGGAATGCTGGTGTGACCGAATGGTTTGAGGGCTTCTGTGACGGAATGCGGGGATCCCCGATATATTGCTCCAGCTGTGTGCACCGGGCTAGCTGTTTGCTACATAGCCTTGGACTATATTGGCCTGGAATGGCTTTTGAACCGAGTCAGTTTCACACTATCCTCGGCCAGTTCCGTCGAAGCTGTCAGAGGATTGAAGCGAGGATCGACCGGTTGAAGCTTGCTGTGGCGCCCAGTCGGTCACTGCAACAGAAATCAAACCGCTAGAACTGGACTTGCAATAAGCTTGAAAAAAAGACAATATAAGGCTCGGGATAATAAATGGCCTGCTTTTGGCCCGTGCGATGCGGCAGGACGCAGTTTGTTTGTTTGTACCACTGTAATTGGCTTTGCGCGGCATCTCAATTGTGGGCGGGCAAATGGTTATTGTTAGATTTGTCGGTGCTTCATTGAGTCGGGGCGCGTGTGCGTTCTTTTGACCTTTCCCAGGGTCAGAGGATTATGTTTGGTGTTGCGCCTGGCCAAAGCATTGGTATTCGTGCGTTCATACCTATGTGCGATGCATCGAATTCACATGTACGCGGTGGATTACATATTCCCGAAACCCATGTCTATAAAGAAAACAAATTGAAAATTGCAAAACACACTGGTACTTTGTCACGATGTCAGCAGATAAATGCTACAGATTTGTCAAAGAAAATCGCAGGTTTTGAGGGCAATGGTGTCCTGTGTCACAGTTATGGATCTACTTTGAACAAAAAGCGCAAGGTGGATGAGGCGAATCTCCACGCCCATGATGAATTGGCAGCACCTCATTTATACTGTAGGTACGTTCCGGCTTCTCCTATCATGGTGCAGCGGGATACAGTGAATCGCGTCCTGCCCATGGGCTGTTTGCCCGTGCATCGACATTTTCCACAACTGACTGTCTGCAATAACAACCTTTTGAATGTTAATTCCTCGAACGTCGTGTCCTCTACTCATGTCACTTCACAGGCTATTGTCTCAACGGCACCTAAAGCTACTCCAAAACCATCTAATACACAGGGTGATTACACGATTGTTGTCGGCGAGGTGCTACGTTCGTCCAACGAGTCATATGAAGTTTTGGCCTTCTTAGGTCGAGGCACCTTTGGGCAAGTTGTGAAATGCCGTACCCAGTCCACACGTCGCTGCGTAGCCATCAAAATATTGAAAAACCTCCCGTCGTACTTACGTCAAGGCAATGTTGAGATACAGATACTCCAAACACTGAGTCAACAGGATACAGAATCCCATAATATTGTTCGTGCTATCGAATGTTTCCAGCACCGAAACCACATGTGCTTTGTTTTTGAGCTTCTCGAGCAAAATCTCTACGAGTACCTTAAGTCGAACAAATTTCGACCCCTTTCACTTCCGGAAATTCGTCCTATTGCGCAACAAGTTCTTACAGCGTTATCAAAACTCAAGTCATTAGGACTGATACACGCCGACTTGAAGCCGGAAAATATAATGCTGGTATCTTCAACCAATGGTGCTCTGCGATATCGCGTAAAAGTGATTGATTTTGGTTCTGCATGTCACAGTTCCAAGGCTGTCCAGAATACGTACTTACAATCTCGTTATTATCGCGCCCCGGAAATCCTCTTAGGATTGCCGTTCAATGAGTCAATTGACATGTGGTCTTTAGGATGTGTTGTTGCGGAACTGTTTCTTGGTTGGCCTCTCTACCCCGGCTCTTCAGAGTATGACCAAGTAAGTTGTCATGGTTCCCCGTTGTATCTTTCTGTTATCTCTAGTTTTTTATGGAATAGTCAGATTTCGTTTTGAGTAGGGTCTTCAGTTGCCTCTTAGTTGACCGCCTTGTTATGGGTTCGCTTTCCCCCCGGCCTATTGATTACGTTTAACCCTTGATGATAATATGCATTTAGACCGGCCTAAGTTCACCTCGCTCATCGCTCACGTTTCTGGTAGTTACAAGATAAACTTGGAGTTGTTTTATTTCCCTTATCCCAGTCATGCACTTATCACGGTGCTTTTACGAGTTGTATGTAATTTGGACGGTTCTTTTTTTTTTCCGCAATGGACACAGACACTCGTTCATTCCAAAGTCGCTCTAAATTTTTTTAACTTCTTGAGTAGCTATGTGGTTGTTCACTGGTTAACTAAAAATCAGTTGCGACCAGTTAGATTCGCATACTAAAACTAGCCGATGGAAAAGAGCATACTCCGCCGTCAGGTAGCTTTTCCCCGGGGAGATGTGCAAAAGCTCACAAGTAAGAATCACGATTGGCCGTTTGGTTAAGTTTAGAAAGCTTATGAATGTTGCAAAGAAAGAACAGTAAATCTACAGTTGCGCATTCTGGGTATTAAAGAAGATTGGGGTTCATAAATAAAACTTGTTTTTACATTGACTGGCCAGCGTTTTAAGTGATCTTATGTCACCTGAAGGAAGCTTCTGGGAGAACGGGGGCGGGTACCGCACAGTGAAGATAAGAGTAACCCGGTTGTGTAGTGTCAAGCAGTTGACAAACCTGTATCTCAACGGCATTCTCATGTAGATTAACGTAGCTTTCAAAGCCACAGCAATGAGATTAGTTAATAGTCTATCACATCTGATGCCTGAGCTCGATTAAAGAAATGTTCTCAGGACTCTAGGACTCACTGTTATGCGAGAGGAGCGGATCAGGGAACATGGACGGGAAAGCTGGACTGAAACAAAGCTGCGCATTATTATTTGGACTGTCATTCACTGCCGCCCGGTTAATCACCGCGGACCCATTGAAGCCCTGTTTTGGTCCTGCCACCCTGAGTTTCGAGGTCGTAGTCGAGGGGATTCAGGATCACACCCCTTGCACTGCACCCGCTTGGCAAGCGTGGAGTAAATGTTCCAGTAGGTCATATTGAAGGAATCAAAGTGAGCGCCGCGGCTAGAGATAAGTGCATGTATATTTGAATATATGTGCATGTGGTGTGATGACTTGGGTGTCTCCATCACTCGGCGATCCTTACAGGATGGCCTATCTCATTCCGATGATTCAGTTGCGCCTGGAAGGTCAATGGGTAGAGGCTGAGGTATGGTTTGAGCTGGCAGCTCCGTGGGAATCGATAAGCTTCCGTCCCGCTGAATTGCGGACAGGTTCTTGTTAAAGCCAAACGCTCTAGATGAGAACCGTAATTGAAATCCCGCGTAGCGACCAAATTCCCAAGCAATACCCATCCACCATTCTCCATAAGTTACACATCTACAAGGAATTTCATACTGCATTAGTCGTCACAGCATAATCAGGACCTAATATTGAGGTTAAGAATCTGGCATTGGGTGCCACTTCTGAGAACAGCTTGCTTCAGCGTATGAAACTTAGTAGACTACGCTGGTTGGGTCACTTGTTGCGTATATCGAACACTCGTCTACCATACCGTGCCCTATTTTGTGTTCCTCCTGAGGAATTGAAGAAGCCATGTGGAGGCCAACAGATGACGTGGCAACGTGGGATGAGAAAATGTACAACGAACTTACGTAAAGCAGGTGTTTCGCGTCTTCGTGGTTGGAGTCCGAAAGACTCGTCGACTTGCTGGCTGGAGACACTGAAGGATATGGCAGTGAACCGTGAACAGTGGCGATCGTGTTGTCATTTTCTATCGAATCAGAATGATTGAAAACACGTGCGTTCGTACAGTTAGACTGTTCCGTGTGTTGGCTACTGTCTTTTCCCACCTATGTAGGTCCACTGCCTGTTCCCCTTGGATATTTACTCTTTATATTAACGTGTAACTCTGGAGAAAGGCAGCGGTCAGTGAGGCTTGCCTTGCTGTTTAACGCTGGACGATGATGACGATGATGATAATCAGGACCAAACTGTTCGCGTCGGGCGAGGTAGGCAGTGATAAGTGCACTGCCACTCAGAGTCCCCTCTTACTAAATTGTTTCTTGAGGATCTCTGTCCCTACTGGTAACCTGTCCGATACTTCCAATGGTCCACTGTCAAAGAGTGTTGTAAGAGGTTTCAATAAAATAGCTAACATTTTTTCAAGCCTTGCCGGCCTCTGAATCATGGCCCCTTCACCGTGCGTGCTCTCATACAGGCCGGTCAGCAAGCGTGCTTAGTTCTGACAGTGGACTTCCTTTCAGTCGATGTCTGCTGCCTCAGTGAAACATGATTTTAGGATTCGAGCAGTGCAGTTCAACCAGCTGCGCTCAATATCTCGTCAAGACATTCCCTGTCCACCTCAGGAGACGAAGCAGCTCAAGCTGTGGGTCAACGCGGTGTAAGAATAGTCTTGAGACATGGCTGAAGCGATCCTTTTAGATTGTGTCCCGGTTATTAGTCGTCTTGTGACTGCAGGAGTCAGTCGGCATACTAATGGATGGCTGGGTTAGGCACAACTTGTTATCTCAGCAGCCAGCCGGAGCAGGAACATGCAAAAAGACTACTTATGATGAACTCATCACTGTTGTTCGGAAGAGCAAAGGCTTCAACACTATTAGCAGTCGCAGGTGGTTTTAGTGCACAAGTTGGGAAATTCTTCCAGTAAAAGTTTGTTTTGGTGGGCATTTTACGTTACGCGCTCAGCGAACAGGTAACGGAGATAAGCTTCTCTAATCTTGGGCAAACAGTCGTTTCTTATCTAAAACGGATTTCCGACAGTTCTCTTCGCAAAAGGACACGGAGCTCTAGCCGGACAGGTCGTTTGATTTAGATCGACCATATCCCAGTAAACTACGGTTGGCGTGGTTCTGTCTAGAATTTTAAATCGTACTGGACCACGTACGTTGACTCGAACTGTGCGCTAGTCTTGATGCGATTCACGTTGCACCTCAGTGGCCATTGACATAGACCATCATCATGATCATCGTTCAGCGGTAAACAGCAAGGCAAGCCCAGCTGATCACTGCCTTTCATTCATATTCACGTTTCTGTGTTGATCAGGTTGTGGATCAAAGGTCAAGCGTGCGGCAGCAAGATCGGACCTGCCATGCAGCTCGGAAAAATGGTCACTGCAAACAATGTTGTTAAAACGCAGTAGAGGAATTTTATCATTAACTTACAAGGTAGACATAAGGTACTAGGATCTAATATTCACTTCTTCGAAACATCTAGTCTAAGTGGATTGAGATGACTATGGCCTATGTTGCACCTTGGATATCTGTCTCGTTGTCCGAGGCAGGGTCAAGATGGTCAGTCAAGGACAAGGCAAAGAAAATACGAAAAAAGTAATCAGTGGATTGAAACGTGTAGGCATAGATGGACTACGAAGCTTGCTTCACTAGATCTCTCCATGTAATGGTTGGAGACAGGTGATGTGACTCGGTGCTGCAAATAATGGTGTTCGAAATCATCCCTCTTCTCTGCTTTCAGTGATTGACGGCAATTCACTGTTGTACGGGTCGTTGCCACATCTGATCTAGTGAGATCTTATATGCTTCCATACCCCTCCAAGTTTCGATCCTGATTGCGGAACCCCTTTCCTCCCACTGTAATTGGCCCTGGCGGCTATGAACCATGTTCCCTTCGACTACATCCCTGAGTGAAGCGTGTCATAACAAGCTTTTTCAGCCTAGTACGTTACAGTTGATCTTTCATCATTTCTCTTTTTGAATAGACGGTGCTATGAGGTAGCAACCAACTCAAGATCATACCAACGCAAGGTTAATGATTGTATGACCGAAAATGAACTGAATTGAGATTTGCTTGTATTCTGTGAAATGGCGTGAGTTTTTCCAAACTTTTTTAAATTACGACTCGAAGTAAAAAGTGGCTGATTTTGTGGAACAGGTGTGAAATATAGTCAGTGAAAGCAAATTGAGTAGCGGGAACCTGCAGTATTTTTTAAACAACAAGCTAGAATGCGACGTAATTTGTAAACCGCTCTCTATTCGGCACAGTGATTTTGTCATTGCCAGCGAAGGTACCTCTCGAATAATTTCGCCCAAAGCGCAGTGAGAACAAGCAACGTTACACCAGGCGATATTCCACAGTTTGATGTTCCACGAGCTTCATAAGCAATGTACGATTGGTGTTTGCCTATAACCATTTGATGGCATGCGCTCTATCAGTCTAAGGTGCTAAAAACTGCATGCATCAATTATAGCCTGGTCAAGAGACCACAACAAGACTGCTTGTCACGAGGACTTACTATGGTTGAGTCTTTGATAGCCCCGAGTACTCGAGTGGAAACGGTTCGAGGTGGCCAGTCGATGATACGGGTGAAAACCATGAAAGCTTTAACCAGTGGACTGTCTCGTGTAGGTGCCTTTGGACTACCGCAGACAATGTTTGCAGACAGTAGGTGATATGACTCAGTGTCGCAGTCACTGGCGTTCTTTCACTGGAAATCTTTCTTCTGCATAGTCTTTGAACTTACCACCTTATACTTGACCCTCCACTATTCCCCGTACTTTTCTCTCTTTGAGCAGATGATGCTGTGAGTTGGCAATTACAACCGAGCATGTTGGTGCAAGGTTGACGGTTGCCGAAATCGAACCTAGCTTTGGATCAAAGGATACAGGCTATAATTCACTAGATGAATCTGATGATCTCGTAATCCACTGCCCGGCGGTAGTTGACTGTTCGGTTCATACCCATTTCCAACGGATCTAGGTTGCACCACTCCGCCGCATTTGCCGGCGAACATAATGCTTTTATGCTTGATGTACTACTCGTTGTTTGTTTCCAATCCACTTTCTCTGGACTGCTTGTGAAAGAATAATCATCTTGGTGGATAGCCCCGTACACGGCTTCTTCCTCACACTTGTAGGATCACCTAAACAAAAGAATCGCCATGTGAAAAGGCCGACGTAGTTGGGCGTAATACTGATCTGAAATATACAGCTTTTTCTCCGACTAATAAGGAAATGCACTAATAATTGTTATATAATAAGGGGCAAATAGATTTGTCACGTTTTGTATCAGCAATCGCTTAACTTATTTTCCGATACGTACCATTATATTTTGGTTCCAATTTTCATGGTTTCTCAATTCAGTTCATTTGTGTTAGTTTAATATCTTTCATCCTTTTAACGTAACTGGCACATACAATCAGACAGTAGTGCAATAGTCTTTTCTTTATTCCACAACAGATGCGTTATATCGTAGAGACACAAGGCCTGCCACCCCCCGATCTTCTACAGAATGCGAGTAAATTCAATTCGTTCTTCGTTCGTGATCCGTATCAGTGTGAACTCCGTCTGAAGACCCAGGAAGAATATGCTCTGGAAACTGGCCAACAAGCTAAGGAAGCTCGAAAATATTTTTTCACTTCATTGAGTCAGATTTGTGAAGTATCCGGTCTTCCGGGTCCGGATGACCCAGATCGGGAGTTCGAGCAAGAGGATCGACAACAGTTCGCAAATTTACTGTCTACGATGCTCAAGCTGAGACCACATGAACGTGTCATTCCAGATGCAGCTCTTGTACACCCTTTCATCACAATGAGTCACCTGCAAAAATTCCCCTTTTCAAAGCGGTAAGTTTGACACATTTGAAATACACTCCCCGATCGGCTGTTGTCTAAACGTAGTTTGACAGTTGCCAGAAAGTATTGGTGGATTAAGCTTCCATAATCTATTCAAAACAAATGTGATCTGATTCATCTTCCTTCTTTCCCTCCACTTATATGGATAGCTTTTGTGAGAGCCATAGGTTGTTGAAAAACTGCCCGCTAAATATATCCTGCCGAATCTAACCGGGACAACTAACAGCTTCGGAATTATTTCGTTTATTGATATGAGATGGTAAAATAACTTGCTCGGACCATATGTATTGCTATACCACTCTAAGTTTCAGGGACTTGGTCACCAATCTCTCCCTGGGTCTTAAGAGTCTTAAGAGCTATGGCGTATACCCTTTCCGCTACACTCTTGCGCTGAGCATGTCAAAATAATCATAGGATGGTGCCGATCGTGATTTATCCCCATCCTCATCGTCGTCCACAGTGACGCTCGAGAGATCAGTGAAAGCTCAGTTTTACAACCAAGACCTCAAACAGCTTCAGACGGGATGTAACTTTCCAAACTCTCCGTATCGATCAAGGCCCTGAAATCTGTGCCGTCAACAAACACAGTGGTATTTGCACGACATACAGTTCAAGGAACTCCCATAGAGGCGAACCAATAATTTTTGTCGTTTTGTTAGAAGAGTTTATAGACTTGTAAACACTGTAGAAGTGACTCCTTTTGCGACACATTACAGACAGCGTAACTGGAAGCACATTTAAAATATAGTTGAAGGGTTCGGCCACAAAAATGCAATCTGACTAAAACTAAGCGACAGCAAGTGTACATAGTTCAACTGAATTGGGCGAGGCGAGCAGCTTTAGGAGAGAGGATAGAGTTGTAATGATTATATCACGAGAAAGTTCAGCTGGCGCACAAAATGGGTCAGACTGCTTCTGTTCCCGCTCTAGGAACTTCGTTGCGTCGACCGCAGACTTTACGTCGTGTTCTATGCTCTATTAGTCTCTGTCTGATAATGCTGGACTGAAGTCCTTAAATAAACACGTTCCGGAGAGCCTCTTCTTGATGCTGTTCGACGATAACGACCTGGTAGTTTCTGTCCCCCAGAAGATATCGTGGTTTGTGCAGGAAGTGTTCTGTTCATTGTCCTGCTTCATACTTGCAAGCCATTAATAGGTGTCAATCGAACACCACTTTTCGACTGAATCTGCAGGCTAAAGAGCTGATACAACGACATCATAGTTGTGACAGGATTTCACAACGAAAACTGATGGAGCCAGATAGTTGAACGGGATTTTTTATATTGGGAGTGCAAGTGGTTAATAGATTCGAGAAAATTGACATTTGTGCAATTCAAGTTAGTCCACGATTCAGCAGTGTCTGACGCGTTTGTATCGGCTTTTACACGTTCTACGGGGGGGGGGGGTTATTATTTCATGGACAATGAGGTGAATAAGTTGTGGTATAGCTTCAGTCAGTTGGGTTGAGAACAAATGAGCTGTTCATAAGGCTTTAGTTATCTCGTTAATGCGATGTCAGATGTAGGGGAAAAAGAGGGATAATTAGCGAAAGTAACAACTGAGCACTAGTGAATAATTCAGAGGTACTGTCAGCCATCCATCACAATTAGTTGTTACGGTGTTTGATCATTTTATTACCTAATACAAAGTCTCAGGTCGTTTGCCTATCTAGAGGTTAACAATGTGAATCTGTCTTTGATTGTCACAACCCAATACAGAACGTTTGCCATTTTACGGTGTTTGCGATCCCTAACAATCTTCTGCACGTCAATACAGCTTTGAAATCTTGATTCTTATCATCGAATTTCTCTTCAAAAACTGTTAGTTATCGGTTACCTTTGTTTTTTACGAATATTTCACACTGTTCTGTCAGATAGTACTTCGCTATAAACATTGTCCGTGTTCTTCTTTTTCTCAATGGTCAGCTTTCATGAATCAGTCAATCTTATGCAAGTATGTCACGAGGCCACGCGACGCCAACATCAACATCAGCAACTCTCAGTTGATACGAAGAATGCCTGTGGTAATAGTAATGGACAATACATTTCAACCTCATCTTTAAATGATTTGCACTCTCGCCGTCTTCCCCGATCCACCTTGAACTCGCCGACTACAGACGATTCTGATACCTCACTATTCGCACACGACAATCTAACTGCTCCCATTCCCCCATCATCCACAGTTCACTCCACAGGCACAGCGGTTGCTTACTATGCTGCTGCAGCCGTTGCTGCTGCCGCTCTCGCAAAACCCAACGGTGTTGCTCAGACTGAGCCGTGCTACTTCCGTCAAAATCGCGTTCCAGTTTTGATTCCTGACTCGCACGTCTCAAATGCGTTCCTCGATCGGTCCGACCCAACACATCGTGCTACAGTCACATATCCGGCTTCTGCGGACTATTCGGATTACCCGGCTGCTGCGGCAGCGGCAGCTGTGCTTATGGCTCAACAGAAATCCCGCACTTGTGGAGTACGTACCCGTCAGACCAATTCAGCACTTATGCACCAAATGTCCAATGTGCCGCGATCCTCCCTTTCTTTGTATGACTTGGTCACCGCTGGTGGCAGTGCCTTATCTTTGCTCAATGCAGCGGTTTCCGCAGCCGCAGCACCCGCATCATCAAATGCAAGTTTAACGGGAATTAGTTCTGGCCGAGCTAATCCATTTCCCGGGCATTTTCACTCAACCTCGTCTTCCTACGATGGGCTGCATAAAATCGGACAGCCATTGCAGACTAAATACAGCAAGCCGGAATCTGGTAATCGGCTGTCTTCCGAAGCTGAACATGCCTCTCTTATGTTAAGCTCCTATCTTGGTCGAGAGCAGCCTGTATCTGTTCGATCTGGAGATTCAATAATGGCCATATCTCGGGGTGATGTTAGCGAAACTTGTGACTCACTGCATGCTCTTGTTCAACAACATCAACAGAAACATCTCTATCGTAATTCCAGCCACCAACAATCTGGTCTTCCAGTTAGACAGCAAATTCGCCCCCCTCATCATCAGCAACAAGCTTTACTGTTAGCTTCGAATTTATCTGTTACAACCGAGGATCAAAACAAATACAAGGATTTATCGTCCTCTGCAGTTGTGCAGTCAAGTGCTTTCTCACAATCAGTGTATTTGGCTCAGCAAGCCTATCAGCAGGCGTATCCAAAGCATTTATGCACGCTCCAACCACAGGCACAAATTTCCCGGCGCAACGTTTCTCATTTGGTGAGTGCTCCGCTTCTTTGTCTCCCTCAATTGTTCTGGTAGTGTCCTAGTTTGTATCTATGGCTGATAATCGCTCAACCTAACTGACTTTCCCAGTTGTTTTCGTTATTTCAGTCTACCTATTGGTTTATCTTTAGAGCAATCGACCCTTTATTGCGTTTTACAGGAGCGACATCAATTTACGCGTCCGGCCCCATGCAATCAGCTATCGGACGCCACTCCCCACTCTAACCCTCATGTTATGATGAACTCCAAGACTACGGTTGGCAGTACGCTGAACGGTTCTAATCTGGATGTAATGCCCATCAACCTTGTCACAGGCGATGGTGTCTCCAGCTGTATCCTTGGACCAAATATGGGTTCCGCTTCAGCTGGATCCTCGAGTGACCCCAACTTGGTCAGCTGCACTCAATCCGTCTGGTGTGCACAACCTGTTCAGCGGATTCTCGATGATAAAAAAAACGGTGAGCAAGATGATCGGATTCCTCATGATCTCACCAATTCACACGCCTCTGTGGTTGATGGTAATATAGTACCAGTCTGTACCGACGTCCTTCATGGTGAGTTGTACAATTTATAATTTTGTCATGCAGTTCACTATTGTGATCACCATTAGGTATTCTCAAATGCAGTGGTTTATTCATCGAAATCAGCTCCAATTTTCTGAACTCTTTTAGTTGAGTAAATCCCGTAAATGATCATTATGATGCGTCTGGCGCTGGGATTGCTCTGGGCACGTGACAGGAGCGTGCACTATTTGTGTACAGTTCGGCTGTATGGTTCTGTGAGTGCCAATAGCAGCCGATTGAAGCGTCGTTTTTTGTCGTTTCTGTGTGTACGTCCACTAATTACAATCCCATTGAGGCGAAAGACAAGTTCTACCGGGAGTTATCTGAATTACTTTACAGTGTGCGTTCACCGGGCTTTGTGGTTGTTGATGGTGATTTTAATCCCCAAGTTAGCCGCTTATCAGAAATGGGCGGGCCCATCAAAGGCCGATTTTCTGTCCCAGTCGATTATGCCAACAACGGAGATCACCCTATCAAAGTTTGTTCGGATAACGTTGTTTCTGGCGTACACCAATTTTTGTCACGAAGGCGACATCGAATCACCTGATGTCCCCCTTCGCCTTTACAGTGTTGGAGTCAGATTGATCACATTACTATCGATCACCGGTGGCGTGAATAATAATAATAACTCGAGTATTGCCGATCATTCTGATCCACACCTGTGGACTCAGACCATGCCTTGGTCCGAGCTCGATTTCGTTTGCGCCTAGTCCGTAGTCATATTGGCACAAAAACCACTTGTCTAGCGCCTACTACAATTTCAGTCTGTGCACTTAATGTGGTTGTTGTCTCAACAAAATGCCCGGGGTCCGAGCGAACACTGCAGATCAAAGAAGCTGCGCACTCAGCGGCAGCTGCCACGTAGGATTCCTTGCCGCACAAACCTCAGGAACGATGGATATCCTCGACTTTAGTTGCCACTGTTCGATGTTCGCAGACCCGTCCCTTCTTGGGTGCAACGTACAATAAGGCGCATAGACCTCTAAATGGCAAGGGTCAGAGGAGCTTGCCTTGCTGCTTAACAATGAGCGTATATATATATATATATATATATATATATACATATATATCACCATCAACTATTCGAGTACTCGGGGTTACCAAGGCCTCAACCGTAGTAAGTCCTCGTGACAAGCAGTCTTGTTGTGGTCTCTTGACCAGGCTATAATTGATGCATGCAGTTTTTAGCACCTTAGACTGATAGAGCGCATGCCATCAAATGGTTATAGGCAAACACCAATCGTACATTGCTTATGAAGCTCGTGGAACATCAAACTGTGGAATATCGCCTGGTGTAACGTTGCTTGTTCTCACTGCGCTTTGGGCGAAATTATTCGAGAGGTACCTTCGCTGGCAATGACAAAATCACTGTGCCGAATAGAGAGCGGTTTACAAATTACGTCGCATTCTAGCTTGTTGTTTAAAAAATACTGCAGGTTCCCGCTACTCAATTTGCTTTCACTGACTATATTTCACACCTGTTCCACAAAATCAGCCACTTTTTACTTCGAGTCGTAATTTAAAAAAGTTTGGAAAAACTCACGCCATTTCACAGAATACAAGCAAATCTCAATTCAGTTCATTTTCGGTCATACAATCATTAACCTTGCGTTGGTATGATCTTGAGTTGGTTGCTACCTCATAGCACCGTCTATTCAAAAAGAGAAATGATGAAAGATCAACTGTAACGTACTAGGCTGAAAAAGCTTGTTATGACACGCTTCACTCAGGGATGTAGTCGAAGGGAACATGGTTCATAGCCGCCAGGGCCAATTACAGTGGGAGGAAAGGGGTTCCGCAATCAGGATCGAAACTTGGAGGGGTATGGAAGCATATAAGATCTCACTAGATCAGATGTGGCAACGACCCGTACAACAGTGAATTGCCGTCAATCACTGAAAGCAGAGAAGAGGGATGATTTCGAACACCATTATTTGCAGCACCGAGTCACATCACCTGTCTCCAACCATTACATGGAGAGATCTAGTGAAGCAAGCTTCGTAGTCCATCTATGCCTACACGTTTCAATCCACTGATTACTTTTTTCGTATTTTCTTTGCCTTGTCCTTGACTGACCATCTTGACCCTGCCTCGGACAACGAGACAGATATCCAAGGTGCAACATAGGCCATAGTCATCTCAATCCACTTAGACTAGATGTTTCGAAGAATTGAATATTAGATCCTAGTACCTTATGTCTACCTTGTAAGTTAATGATAAAATTCCTCTACTGCGTTTTAACAACATTGTTTGCAGTGACCATTTTTCCGAGCTGCATGGCAGGTCCGATCTTGCTGCCGCACGCTTGACCTTTGATCCACAACCTGATCAACACAGCATTTCTATTTAATGAGCACTCCTGATTTAGCCCCAAATCACGCCATCCTTACCGTTCACTACAACGAGATTTGCTGCGCGGTAGAACTGCCTTTGCGTAGTCGGCGATAAGTGTTTTAGGCTCCTGGTCGCTGACTCATCCCGTGGTCTCTTCGGAATGCTTCCGAATGTCCGTGCGTCTCAAATAATGTCATTCATCATCATCGCTCAGCGTCAAACAGCAAGGCAAGCCCCACTAACTGCTGCATTTTACACAGTTCCATGATTTTATAAAAAGAGTGAATATCTAGTGGGAACAGGGAGTGGACCTACATAGGTGGGAAAATATTGTAGCCAACACACGGAACAGTCTAACTGTAGGAACGCACTGTTTCAATCATTCTGATCTGATAGAAAATGACAACACGATCGTTACTGTGCGCGGTTCATTGCAATTTCCTTCAGTATGTCCAGCCAGCCAGTGGACGAGTCTTTCAGACTCCAATCACGAAGACGCGAGACATCTGCTTTGCCTAAGTTCGTTGTACATTTTCTCATTGTACGTTACCACGTCATCTGCTCACTTCCACATGGCTTTCTGCATTCCGTGGGAGGAATCCAAAATTGGGCACGGTACGGTAGACGAGTGTTTGCCTTGCACAACATATGACCCAACGAACGGTGTCTACTGAGTTTCATATGCTGAGATAAGGTATTCTCAGAACCGGCACCTAATACTGAATTCCTGACCTCCACATTCACTAGGTCACTCCATCCACTCTTTACGACACTATGTAGACATTGGTGATCGAAAATCTCCAGCTGTAAATAGAGCCCTCGTGGAATTGCATAAGATCGCTGGTCCAGATGAGCAGTTGGCTTTTCTCCTAGTGCACTATCGTCGTTGTAGCACTGCTTGCAACGAAACTTGATTGGCCTGGAAGAGTATCTCAAGGGCTAATGTGAAACGGTGATTGTACTCACCTGCACAAAATATGGTTGATCCTTTTGATAGAATCACAGAAATTGCTTTGATAACCACGGCATGCAAATATGCTTGGGTTTTATCCCTCCTTAATTATATATTCATCACAAAGGGCTTGCTCGTTAGGATCCAGGCTGTTTCCGTCTTGGTCGGGTCTGTATCGAACACGTCTTCTCCATACTGCAGATATCAGAGCGCAGGCACGCCTCTCGTCAGTTTACGCTGTCTACCTTTCACAACTGAAGAAGTCGGCTGTTACAGATAGAATATATGCAAAGATTGTCAGTGTCTGAACACCGGTGCTTCTCATGATATATGCTTGAAGCCTGTGTGTAGGTAGGGAGGATGTCCCATGGTCGCTAGGGGAACCGCCAACCATGACCCTGAAACTTGGAGTGAAATAAGACTAATTGGCCATGTGTAGTAACGAGCCGGACGGCAACGAATTGCCCTTTGCCACCACAATGTTGGTAGAACATGGCGGAAGAGCTATGTTAACAACTTTGGGTTTAAGCGCAGGATATTGGGTCACGGAACCCGGTCGATCGGACAGGTACTGAATTTGGATAGGTTAACATTGTCGGGACGTGTTAGGAGTGCTTGAAGATCGAATGTCTTGGTGTGCGCTGTTGCGCGAAACGTAGTGGTTGTAACATATGTGGAAGTGGTCAGTCTAGGATATGACGGCGAAGTATGGAAACCCTAACCAGTGAACTGTCCCGAGTGGGACGAAGTATGCAATTGGATAAGGGTCCATGAAACCGTGATGGATCGTAACAGACAGTGTTGTGACTAAGCGCCACTACCAGTAACCCATTTGCATTCAGTGTCTCCTCTCTTTCTGCACCTGCGTAATTCCTATATACTGTCTTAAGTTCTTTCACTCACTCGTTTTGTCCAGTGGGTGCTGCGTGGTAAGAACCAGGATCAGAGTGTATCGAGATGAAGTTAGTGGTTATGGGATTTAAAAGCAGCTGTTTACTGATGTGATTTTTCTACGCCGCCATTTCTAGACTGCGGCGCATCAAGTTCCGGTGTTTCCTGTTTCACGTATAGTTTTCGATGCTTTCTACTCTCACCATTTCCCGCCCCAATTAAATCTTCAGGTCATTCACGAAGTAAAACTCCGGATGTAAAGGCAGATTCTCTACAAACCTGCAACTCCCCATTCCTGATACCCTCCTCTAGTAGTTCAATAAAATCGCACCGGTCAGTAGTTGTGACAACTGCCCACGCCTCGAATGCTGCCTTGCAAACACTACTTCCGCTTGATTCTACCCAGTCAGCTATTTTGCAGAACAGGTGAGTTTATTCCCAGTAAATAAGATTATGCTAAACGTTTACAGTTTCACATTTATGAGCATCACGAAGGACGGCCCGTAGCGGAACGTGAACTCCATGCAAGTCACAGGATTTGGTAATCGCCATCACTATCAGAGATGAGACGTGCATCCGCTCAGGGCGGTTTCTACCAGCTGTTTCATCTCATCCGAATCACCTATAGAAAGGCATAGGGGATAAGGGAATGTTTGTGAAGTTAACGGTCCACTCATTCACAGTCAACAACGGCAACTCATAGGAGTGTGTGCCCTATCCCAGCCGATGGGACTGTTATCCTTTAAAAGTTGTACAACTTGCTTCAATAAAAAACTCACGGTGGGCAGGCTGGGTTTCTTGCCGGTCATAGATGCACTGGTTGAATGTTTACTCCAGTAACTGTTAGGATTCCTATATGCTTCTCAAGTTTAAGCAATTATTGCCTCATTGGAAATTCGCGCAAAGTTCAATTCCATCAATTGGCCTGTACTACGATACTTCGTTTTCAAATTGGTCATAAATTATATATATATATATATATGTATCAAAACAATTATTGTTTTCGTCTTACTTGGACACATTGTAGCTTCATTACTAAAGGGAGTAAAAATAAACTCCTTGATCCTAATCCAATAAATAGGTTATATTGAATGCGTCTTATTCAGTTCCCCAAAGAATGATGAGCAGATAGGAATTCATTCGGAGTCAGCTAGTGTAAAGCATTTACTGAACAATCAATATAATCCGCGTGATGGTTTTTTTCTTCGGCTTTCATTTTACTGCTTGATGTTAACTGATCAGTGCGTGATGTACTAGGGTTCTAAGAGAAGAGATTTACGGGGTCGCTATCTGCAGTTTCTTGTATCGACCACAAAGTTGCACTATTCATGTCGTTTGATGATCTTTACCTTCATTAAATGCAAACAACCATGTTAAACTGTCCAATTTGACGACACCATGAGTGCAACGGGGCGGAAATGTACTTTGGGCTGGCAATTCAAAAGTTATTCCGAAAAGTTGGGTATCAGTCAAAATCCATATCATGTTGCACCGGAGATTTACCAGCCCTTGAAAATTATTGGCCATTTGTTATCAACACTGAAGTAGAACTTATTATTCACTCCTAATGGTGCTTCGAAATTAATTTTCTGATTTTAGGAGAACAACAAATGAGCTTATATCTGGTATTGCCTCAAGTATTGCGTTTAGGTACGTTATGGAAAATCGCATAGCTGAAGCTAATGTTATTTTGATGGATTCGACGCCTGAAAGTGAGTAAGCTAACAAGAAATCAAGCAGAATGAACGGATTATCAGTTCATGTGCATATCACGTGACGTTTGTTTGTCAATAAAAACCGTTCGTTATTGACTCTAAAAAGTTTTCGCTTCTTGCCTAACTACATTAGTGCCAATTTTGAGGCAAAATTTTTCAGCAGATAACTTTCGCGGTCGTCCAGATTATTCCTCCTGGTTGACGGACGGTCATTGGGCAGATGGTTCCTTTGAAGTGTACACCAGCTTACCTGGCGCTAATCGTACCGGCCACTTCGGAGTGTTTCGGCTGTGGGCTTCGATAAACTTGTTTGGCTAGCTGTTTCGTCCCGATGTTTCTCGAGTAAATTTCTCTCTTTTGGTCTCACCTGTTGCTATTTCTGGCTCGGTGCTAGACGTTTCTCTCGAGGCCTCGCTTATATGACATGGCCTTGAAACGTGATGGAATGCAGATACTGACCGCTCTATGCATAGTTGCGAATAAGCTTTGTGATGTTCAGTCTGATTTGTTCATAACTTCAATGCCTAAAGAACTTAGACAATGATACTTCTCTTTCCCCAAAACGGAGATTAAATGGATAGACTGAAAAAGTTGTACAACAGTTTCAAAGTGATGCAGAACTGCAGAAATAATTAAGCAAGTAAAAAATAAGAGATCAGCAACATACCACCTGCCTGGGATAACGTGTGACTCATTTTCCTCCTAACCATTGATGAAAATAAGTCAACTAAGTTGAGATCAGGAAAACTGCTCATAGTTATGCCGTCAATTGATCTGTAGGCTGTCACTTTGACTCAAACAAGTTTAGTCGAGTTCATAGTCGAAACACTCCGAAGTGATCTGGCTCATCTAGGACCAAGAAAGTTGGTGTTTCTTACGGTGCTTAATGACCTGTGGCGAAAACCCGTCTTCTCTGTTTCCATCAACCGGAAAGATTGATTGAACAATGGCGACAATAGACTTCTGAAAAAGTCTGCCTCGTTATGTGGCGGTTCCCTTGCAGTTGTGGTGGCAATTGAACTGGCAAGACAAACAGGCAACTAGTACTAAGTGGTTTATTTTTATCATCAGAAGTCTAGTGTCCTTTGCTGATTGCAAGGGAAACTCCTGTTGTCTGTTTATAAGCAGTTTCACGAAGGCACAGTCGTGGCAACCACCAGTAAATTTTGTACATTAGGGTACGAAATAATTCCTCCACAGTCTATCTTCTGTCGATTTTCGAGAAGATCGGTAGTTTTTTGGTATGATATAAGAACCCTATTGATTATGTTTCGCCGTTCCGGAATTGCATTTGATCTTGGCCGATCTTAGAAACATTCCAGATACATTCATATTTGTGAGTATACCCCATAGGTTCTGAATAAAGTTCAAGTTAGGACTGGACAGTGGTCAATCTAAACATAATTTTATAGCAAAAGACCTTGAATTGAATAATCTTTAGCTAAAAATCCGGCTGTCACCACTCCGAAAAGTGAAGTGAAGAGCTTGCGCAGTAAAGTCTGGTAAACGGGAATTGCGTAATCAGGTGCAAAATGTTACAATCACGTCATCCATACAGAGGCCAACATCAAGCCTGGACAACAGTGCTGTGCCGTTTGACGCCCATTCGCGGAAATAAAATCCGCGAACGGCGGGTCGGATTTCGTCTAGGTCGAGGTTGCATCGGCTAGATTTTTACCCTTCGCCAGTTACTTGAAACGCGCTGTGCACACGTCGACCGACAACGATAGTTTTTCTCGACTTGAAAGGCGACCTCGACTCATTTGGCGAACGGCACTGCGGAGTGCTTTGCACCTGAAAGGTATGCTACTTAAATTCGTGAATCTTCTGTGATCGTTCTACTCGCATACTTATGGATGTAGGATAAACTATCAAGCCCATTAAAAACGGCCGGCGGTATTCGGTAAAGATGTCCCAACTCGGTTTAACGAAAGACGATAGCACAGCAGCAGAGGTGAGCGCGCGTACGCCCAAGGCTTGAGGGCTTTATGTGGACTAATGCACTTCCATTGCGTGCTAATGATGTTCATCAGTTGCATGTTTGCGTAGTATCGCTGCGACTGGGCAAAGTGACCGCTATGGACCATCTGTAATAGCTGTTCCCGTTTCACTTTCATTCATTTCATCACGGATTCCTATCTTAGAAGATGAGCGAACGGTTGTTACCATATACGGAGTAACTACAGTGACCCGGAGCGGGTTGAATAACGATGTTATGGAAAACGTTGTCGTCTTCTGATGAAATCCTAATGGTTCATATAATAGTTGATATTTTTTATCCAGCTGAATAGATTCTCACGGTTCTCGTTCTGATCTCAACCGAAATGCGAGCTCAACGAAGAAACACGTATATATCACGTTACTAGTAGGCCAACACCAGAAATTGTGAGTAATTGACTGAAGGTTCTGCATTTCAGTGAAATTAAATGCACATTCTGTTCTCGTGCTAACGGCAGATCTTGTCATTCCTACTTACGAATGCGCGATAGTCACCCTACTTGCGCACTGCTGTGTTTATAGACCACTTTCAGGTTTCTATTTTGCTAACCCAGCTATGTTATGAGTGTGTGGAGTTTGTTTTTTCCTAATCGAAGTGGATTCTTTCCTGTACGAAGTTTATTTTTGTTCATTCATCGAAAATTTCGCAGTCACACGAAAATATCGGGGGAATCTTTTGGTGCTCAAACCAGTTCATCGGGAGTTGGTCGACTGGATAAAAAAAGTATGTCATTTTATGAATTCATTTTGTTTATTTCATATTTCAGAATGTGATTCTCTTGTTTAGTTCAATTTCGGCTTTGTTATTCTACCAAGTTATTAGGTCAACCAAATTTCCCTCCCTCTCCTCCTCTTCCCCATCTCTATCAATAATTATGCATAACGTTTTATTCCTATCTATTTTCTTTTCAGTTCCTGTAGGTCGCGTCCAACCCATGATCAAACAGGAAGATGTGTCGTCACTGGCATCTTCCGCGCGTTTTATGGTTTCGCCGATGAATAACTACTCTATTACAACCCAAGCACCTGCCGGGGTAAGCACACGACCCTTGGTTTGCCTCGGATTTGTTTCCTGAGACAAGGTGTTTTCAACTTGTGTCGCACCTTTGTTTTATATTGTATGCTTCCGAACTACAAAGTTTTTTCACCATCTCTGTTGCAAAAATCTAATGCATTATAATCTAACTTAACACTCTGCGGTGTAGGCAGCCGCGAAGTCTCGCCTAACTGCGTCCAGCACCGTTTCTATGAGGAATCTTCCCAGTCTTCGCTCTTCTGATTTCCATAAGACAACGCAAGGCGCCACAAAACATTGCAGCTCGATGGATTTATCAAATGCTAATGTCCGTGGAAGTGTGCGAAATAATTTTGGCGCAATGTTTAGGCCTAAGTGATTGGTCTTCATGTGAAAATCACATGAATTAGCTTGATAAGCATCGCATCCAAACTGCTCGGGGGCATTATCCTCCGCAAATTATCTAGTACTCGCGAAAGGTGCGTGCGTGAGAATCAAACTGGTTTTTGTCCCGTTCGGGGCTGTATTAGCCAAATGTTCACTCTGCCATAGGTCTTAAGACAGACACGTTTTTCTTGAACCCAGGATTTCTGGCTTGATTTACTAATTTAGTTAGACTCAGTCGACTTTGCAATTATGTTGCGCTACTTCTCACTGAAGGGTGTATCAGAATGATTCATTTCACTTATACAGCCTCTGAATGCGAACAGCCGAAGCCGAGTTCGTGCTTACGCTGATCGTTCACCGAAGGTCAACGCCATAAGTGGTGATCTTCAGGGTTGCCTCCTTTCACTTTTTAGTTTCGCCATTGAGCTGGTTATAGAGGTAGTCCTATCCTCATATGCGAATAGCGGCATTAATATTTGCTCAGACAAGAACATGTCTAAGAATATGCAGACGATGTTGTGCTTCTGAGTAAAGACCCAAGTAAGTTGCACGTTTTTCTTGATCTAGCTAATGATGGCGTAGGTATGTTTGGGATGCGTTTAGCACCTTCGAAGTGTGATATGCTGCTGCAAGAATGGATTGACTCAGAGCGGAACCTTGTTCTTGTAGGGAAACAACTCGGTGAGGCAGATAAACTCAGCTACCTGGATAGTTGTCTCACCAGTTAGTCCTTTACTGGATGAAGTACCTTCGCACGTACAGATGGTCTGATTGGCTTCGGCTTCTTGGAGACATCTGTGTCGTCGGCGTGACATCGGTTGTCGATCAAAGTTCGAGTTTACACGACAGCAGTGAGGTTGATATTGCTCTACGGCTCCGAAACGTAGCCTTTGAGAGCACGGTTGTGTATGTGTGTGTGTGTGTGTGTTTGTTTATGCAGCGATCGGTTAGCCGAAGTTACAAGCGTTGTGAGTCAGGCCGAAGGCGGCGTGTGGAAGTCAATGGTGTGAATATCATAGGTAGCAATCTGTCCAGTGGAGAAAATAAATTAATCGGGGACAAGGAGAGAGGATATAGATTGCTGGCCGTAAGCTGGAATTAATAGTTCAAATATATATCAGAAGAATTGAGGTATGAAATCGAAATAACCCTGTTTGTGTGGCCAAACAGAATTTGCATGGATGATTGTTACGAGATGGGTCACTGCGGTTAGTCGATCACAATCAATCAAGGAAATATGTGATCATTAACCAATGGAGTCGCTCATGTGGGTGTTAGGTCACCGGGTTTGGGTCCATGAGATTCTCCCAATCGGTGATTCGAAGCAGCAGGTGATATGATTCAGTGTTGCAGTTAGTGACATCTTAGCATTCGAGGTCTTTTCTCTTCTGTATAGTTTTTAACCTTTTATTTCGCAGTTAGTATTTCACTATTCCTCCTTGAACAGATGGGACTGTGGAGTAGAAACCGAAACCAGATAACGTTGGTGCAATGTTGATGGTTGTACCAACTGAGCTAAACTGAACACTAGCAGGTAGCATGGTAACCAGTTCCCTGTCTCTTCTGTTTCCAACCCAATCTCTTTGCCCCTTCTGCCTATCCATAGTGATAACGCGCCCGATACTCGCAACGGTTCATTGTCAATTAGTGTAGTCGATGGTTTTCAATCTACCAGCTCACATTTTCTCAAGCCTCGTCAGCCTCTGAATCTCGGTTCCTTCAGTGTGCGCACTTTAATGCAGGCTGGCCAACAGGTGTGTTTAGCTCTGACAGTGGACTCACTTTCGATTGATGTTCGTTGCGTGAGTGAAATACAAATTCAGGATTCGAGTAGAGTAGAATAATTCAACTAATTGCGTCAAATGTCTCCTCAAGGTATTTTCTGCACACTTCAAAAGACAAGGCAGCTTAAGCTCTAGGAATAGTCTTGAAGGAGAAGGCTGAAGCGGCCCATTTAGACTGGATTCCAGTTAATAGTCACCTGTGCGCCGTGAGATTGCAGGGATCAGTCGGCGTCTGGGCGGATAGTTATGCCAGGCGCATTTTATTTGTCATTTCGGCATACGCCCCAACAGACCGCAGCACTGACATGGAGAAAGACGTGTTTTATGATGACCTCGTCACCCATGTTCGGAAAAGCAAACGCTCTGACATTGTGGTGCTAGCAGGTTATTTTAATGCATGAGTCGGAAAACTGAGTACATCGGAATCTTGTTTGGGTGGGCGGAGTGACTTGCCTGCTCAGCGAACAGATAACGGGGAAGGACTTCAGTTTTGTGCAGACAATAACTCATTCCTATCTCCTACAAAAGAACTTCGACGAGCAATGGGACAGATGGGACGATGGGATGCGGGCGATGCTTTTCGCAGCAGATTTGGCCTGTGATCCTACGTCTAGCGTTCATCAAAGATATTGGATTTCGCAAGGGTCGCTGGGTCCAATGGAGCAAAATCGCCAGTGCAAAGAGGTGAGTAAGATGCGTCGACAGTCGCAGCGTGAGTTGACGATAAGCCTCAAGAATGACCGTGAAAACTGGTGGGTTAAGATGGCCGAAGAGATGGAGCAAGCGACCGCTTCAGGTAACAGTCAGATACTGTCTAAGCTTACATGTGACACCGGCAGGCGGCGAACTTCGGTTAGTGAAGTCGTGTGCGATAGAAATGGAGAGCTCATCCGTGGTAGACAACAAAGGCTGGACTGTTAGGCTGAGCACTTCAAGGATCAGTTTAGCTGGCCACACTAACGTATCTAGTCTGACGTCTAGAGCTGTGAATCCTTGGGAGGTGTCACTTGATCCCCCAACGGAAGTGGAAGTGTAGTCGAATATTCGACTTCTGAAGAGGAGAAAAGCGGCCGGTTCCGACGAACTTTCCACAGTTCTTTTCAAATTGTGTGGAGAAGCTCTGACGAAATCACTTACCTCCTTGCTTCGAGATATTTGGAACAACGAACTTATTCCGTTATCTATGGGTGAGCGACTGATTGTATCCATCTTCAAGAAGAGCAATCATCGTGGGATTAGTTTACTTCCGATAGTTACTAGGGTAAATGTTAGTAGTAGGAGATAGAATGTTTTCATGAAATAATTTGCCATGTGAATAACATCGCTCAACTCACCACCACAGTTTCATCCAAAGCCTTCGTTGTACTTAGGCTACTTGCAGCGAAGTCGTCTATCAGTAGGGGTCGATTGCTCTGAGCTAGCGGACAGTAACCGTTCAAATCGGTGACGGATAGGTGCAACATCATGCGGTGAAGTTCAACAAACCGTTCAGAGCCTGTTTGGTAGCGTAATGGCTAAGGCGTTCGACTTAGAATCGTTCGTCCCGGGTTCGCGTGCCAGTTCGGGCGCGGTGGATATGCACTGCTGATGATTCCTAACAAGGATGAAACAGCTGTACAGTGCTTCCATGGTTTCTTTATGGTGAGTTGAGTTACTAAGGTGTTAGCTTCGACAATACTGCGTCGTTTGACACCGATTCGCGAGAGTAACATCCGCGGACAGCAGGCCGGATTTTGTCCAGGTCGAGGTTGCATCGACCATATATTCACTCCGGCAGTTAGTAGAGGTGCGCCACACACACTCCTTCGCCTTGCTTTTTTACGCTGATTGAAGATCACTATCATGATGAAACCAGTCTTCTGTCTTCAGTCGGTTGAGTAGTACAGTTGGATTTGGATCCATGAGACTGTGTTGGGATGGTAGTGATTTTCCTGGGAATCTCTATTTGCACTTGCATAAGTCTTACGTATTATCTCAGGTTCTTTCATTTCCCTTCTACTATAAATGACATGGACCGAGGACCAAAGCAGGTGATGAATCAGTTTAAGGCATTGTTATTTAACTCTTAGTGTTGGTTGAACGTATCATTTAGTTTATTTTAACATCTTCCGTTTCTGAAGCGATAGATGATTGGGATTGAGAAGAAAACCGCTTGGCTGTGTTCGAGACATAAACATCTGCAATGAACTACTTACTGTATTGTTGAGAAATACGCTTGAGAATGCGCTACAGTCCTTTTGCCTGTGATTTTTTCTTTGTGTGATCATAGAAACCGAACTTAGGTCGCACATGAAAATGACGCAAATATTTTTCCCAATCTGCCTTTATTCTTTAGACCGGCGTCTTTGCCGATTCCGCACATCTGATGGGTCCATGCGTTGTGCGAAATGTCTACCCAACTTTAACGCATGCACATTCACCTCAGTCTTCTCCGGTCGCACCAAACTGTCCCACTTTTCGCAAGCCATCCCACCTTCAATTCAACCGTCCGGATCAACAAGCCCAGTCCACTCGCCAATTATCAGCTGCGCACGCAGCCGCTGCGGCTTATCACAATCTTATGTTTTTTCAGCTTCAGCAGCAGCAACAGCAGCAACAACAACAATTCCAACACACCCCACAGCGTCCACTGCAACAGCAACCTCAATTACCCGCAAACTTTCCCTCCGTCTCCACAATGCATCCGATTCATCTGGCCGCGGCAGCTGCCGCAGCCGTCAGTTCCCATTCGTGTATTCCTACCGCGAATACGAATTCCATGCCGCATTCTGAGTTGTCCTGGTCCACATCCTCTTCCGCCGTAACGGACATCGAAGATCCAGCTGCAGCTGCCGCAGCATCCTATTACGCTGCTGCTGCAGCAGCCGCGGCTGCTGTTGCGCATCAAGGGCAGCAGCAGCAACAGCAGCAGCAGCAACAACAACAGCAACATCACTATCAAAGGCAGGAGCTTGAACAGTTCCTGTTTGATCAGCATTCCATTCACCTGGGGACTCAGCTCACTGCAGCCGAACATTGTCAACTAAGCGCTCATCTATTACGCCAACAACAGCAGCAACAACAACAACAACATTCGTTGGGAAAATTCTAGTCCATTTTTCTTTGAACAAATCTCTGGAACGAGGTCACACGTTCACCCTCATCCCAACTTATACTCGCCCTAAACATGTGACCCAGTTTTCTTTTTGGCACAAGTTATCATCTGTTTACATTCCTTCATCAGTTACCGCCCGTTCGTGTTCCATTTAGATAGTAGCCATGTGTGATCTGTTGACCTATCCGGCATTCTAATGCTCACATTTCCTATCCCTTAGACCCATGTTGCCCATTCGATTCTGCTCTATTCCCGGGTATCTTTTCGTGACTAGTCCTGTCAGCCAAGGTCGTAATTTTTTGTTCGCACTTGTTAGTTCGCCTTCCCATCGTTTGTCCAACGCAGCGGCCACCCCGGTCATTATTATGTACACATTTGTTGCATATTTGAATGTGCCTAAGCATGTTCTTGTTGGCTTTAGCCAATGTGTTTCCACCTACCTCGATGTTTCGCGTTCATCAGGCTATTCGTATCTGTTGCTCTGTACATGTCCAGCCTGCTCACTTCAGCCTACCTCCATATATGTGTGATTTCTTCACAAGTGTCGCTCTGGTCTGTGTCCTTGACTGTTTTTAATGCGAGTGCGCTCTGTCTGATAATGGTCATCGCCCGTTAGCTTGTTTGTTTCAGTGACTGACGATTTTCCGTCCACGTGTTCATCATATGTTTCGTTTGCACACCCGCACACAGACAGGAACGTACGCTTTCTGAAGCACTGGTCTCATGATAGCCATGAATCTGTGATTATCATTCAATTTGATGACTAAATTTCAGTGTACTTGTATTATCAGCTCTTTCTCTCACCCAGTATTGATGTCTCCTTTGTGTATGTATGCTTTTATTTGTTAATGTTGGTGGGTTTGAACTGGCGTCGCTGGTGTTTGTTGGTTTATGCGTTTCATGGGTTCTTAATTCCATCATACACACTGACTTCGCTTCTGCATTCAGCGTGCTCTCCTCTCTTTGGGCAGCGGGATCTTGTGGTTCTGATGGGAACTTATACGATGCGATACAATGGCTTTCCGATTTTTACTCGTCGCTAGGTTTGTCTTTGCTAGGTGTCTCGTAACACGATAACAACGCGGCTGTCTAGTGTTAGGCTTAACGTATTTCACAAAATGCCTCAAGTTCGATTCAGTAGGGAGTCGATTCGGATTTTGTAGTGGGTGCTGACTGAACTTGGTTTATTAACTCCTCCCTTCGACTTCCTAATTGGGGGTGTACATGGGTCTCCTATCCCCAGTTCTTTTCCTCATTTTTATGACACGCTTGACCTATAAGCGCAGTGGAAGGAGTATGCCTTGTGGCCGCTAAGGCCTACCACACAGAATGGAAAACCGGCGAGTGCGACTCTGAAATCTCAAGAGGCATAGAAGCGCATAAGGTTCCCATAGGCGAGATGTGGTGAGGAGCCGGGTGACAAACACTTAGTCCTCTTGCAGACTACCAGTCGATAGTTCAACCCACTTTTGACTCCTTGTGGTTTTATCACCCCCGCTCTGTTCATCCCTGAGTTTGAAAATCCGAACTATATCTTCCTGGCTAGGAGAACTTCTTGTAAGTTATTTAACCTGATTTTGAAGTAAAACGGGGCTGGCACTGTTGGGAGTGTTACGTTGGCCACGTATTTTACCCAGATTATCTCAATATTGGTGGCTTCATCCAAGGAATTTGGGGAAACTATTTTATGTTGAGAAAGTGTGGCGAAAAGTGAATGGGCGACGAACTTGTTTTCAAATTTAAATTTACGCAAGAATCCAAAACCATCCGCCGTTTGGATACTACGATCAGAGGGGTTCGCAGTAAGCATAGTGGGCGTTCAGGCTCATTTCTTTCCGTTGCCATATGCTAATCCGAAGAACCGAATTTAAGTCATAACGGTCTTCGGTGTGGGGTACAAGAATACATGTACAACGTGGTCTCTCCATCCCGTTGTCCAAAAGCAGTGTAGTTTAAATAGTTGGCAACTTGTCGACGTCTCGGTTATCACGGATAACCTTGTTCAAGCGCATCGTTATTTTAACATTGTGGACCGAGCTCGGTTCCAATACAGTTAGTCTTATCGTCACTTCTTCCATGAAGTGCCAAAGAATTCGGTGCCTTGATCTTACATGGGGTGGGGTTACGGCGGTGGTCAACTTCGTCCTCCAGCTTGGGGATTGATTTGAGCTCCCAACTCAGTCAGAAAATTTGACTAGTTGATCCAACTAAATGGGTTTCTACCAAACCATCCCCGCTGTCATGCGGATAGGCGCTTGTTATAGCCAGAGTTAGGTTAAGAACCTTAATTGTTCTGTTTAGTAGAGCCCGTCCACCACTTCTCATGAAAACCAAGTTTGTAAAGAATTCCTTACTGTATCGGTCCTCAACCAGGGGAATCAGGACCGCACTGCCCATTTCATCGATCGCGTTGGGTAGTGGTAAGTACGCTACTGACCAGTTCCCTCGTTTATTCAACCTATCCGCAACCGTCTCTGTGCCTACCCAGATAATATGCCTCAAAATTGCGGCGGTTCATTGCCAAATAACGCGGCAAGGGATTTTCTATCTGGTAGCTTACATTTTCCCGAGCCTCAACTTCGGTCCCTTCATTGTCCTTACTCTCAAGCAGCCCCCTCAACAGTCATGTTTAATTGTCGCAATGGACTCTGGTGATTGCTGTCTGCTGCATCAGGGTTCGAGTGATGTAATTCAACTAGCTGCGCTCAATGTCTTTATGACGAACTCGTCATTCTTTTCTGCAGGATCAATGGCTCTGGAAGTGTAATTGTGGCTCATGCACAGGTTGGTAAATTTAGTCTATCGGGAGTTTGCATATGTGGCCTTTGCGCCTTGCCCACCCAGCCTACAGATAACGGGGACAGTCTTCTTCAATTCTGCACAGATATTCGTTTATTCCTATCAAGTTCGAGTTTCCGACACATCTCAATACGCGCAAGGACGCGTGACTATCTAACTCAATAACTAGTCTGAGTCAGATAGATCATGTCGCAGTGAGCTCCTGTTGGCGCAGTTCTGTTCAAAACCATGGATCGTAAAGTTCGCGTACGTAGAGTCAGGCCATATGGCAGTTTTAATGCGATTCTAGCTGAATCTCAGTGGCTGTCGACACAGACTGCAAAGCCGGTTGGCCGTAGTCTGTTTGATTCGGCTGTTTGCATCAGTTATGAACATAGGCTGTCAGACGAGCTAAGAACTCCAGTGAACAACTATATGGATGGGCGGTGATTTTAAATCAAGTACTCGATGCACTTGGTGGTGGGTTTTGCTTGTGGTCTTAGATCCAAAATCTATGAAAGAAATTAGACCTCGCAATAGTCGCTGAGTCTAATGGAGCGAAAATGCCAGCTCTCCAACTGTAAGATGCGACGATATATACAATGTCAGTTGACGATAAGCCTTAAGAAAGGCCGCCAACAAAGGCTTGAGTGATGGGCCAAATAGGTCAAGGAACAGTTTAGCTGGTCACGTGCTAATGTAGTTACTGTGACGACGGCTACTACGAATCTTTCGGAGGTGTCCCTTTATCCCTCAGCGGTATTCGAAGTAAAGTCCAGCATTTGACTATTGAACTGGGGCAATCATCGTGGGATGAGTATAATTCCGATGGTTACTAAAGTCTTAGCTTCCATGCTGCTGCGCCTTTTGACTCTGTCTCACGGGAGTAACATCCAAGAACAGGCAGGATTTCGTTTAGGTCGAGATTTCATCGACCAAATAATTACCCTTCGGCAGTTACTCGAATCGTGCCACGCACACTCGACTTTCTCGATTTGATAGACATCTCATTCGGTCGACTGAACAACGCTATCCAGTGCTCTTCACCGGAAAGATGTCAGATAAGTTCGTGAACCTGCTGCGGGCAATGCATGGTCAAGAAAAGGTATACGGTAGCCCATGAAATTCATTCGGAACGACTACCAGTGTTCGACAAGTGTTCCATCTCACCATTCTTGTTTAACCTCGTCATCGACGAGGTGATGGGGACTGTTTTAGAGGGTCTTCAGGATGTAGGTGTCAAACTGGCGAATGGTGATATGTAACCTAGAGTACCCAGACGACCTCGTGTTTTTCTGAGTCTGAGGAACATGCACAATGTATAAGTCGCTCACGCAGTCACTCCATCCATTTTTAACGATATTGCGGGGGTGTCAGTGGTTGAAGTTCTTCGGGGGACAAATGTCTTCATCACAAAGAGTTCCTTGCCTCCAAATCCTGTAGCGGAAATGAGAGCACTGCGGCACAGTACACAGTCTCTCAGCTTCAGTGAAATACCACGCCGACGGCACGTGCTCAAATCCAATGTATCCCGTTTGAGCTCTGTACATATCCCTACTCACCTCCGATTCCGTGTATCATTCCTCATCAAGTAGTTGTCGAGGTAACTGAAGCCGTCGACAAAGCTGAGTTTGCCCGCAACGCGTTTTAAGACTGTAGTTCAGTCTTCTAATAGCAGTTTGCACTTTGAATGTGCAGAGCACATGCCGAATCTAGCTATAGCTAGTGTCTGTATGGGGTACCTTCAAAATCAAAATGAATGTTGTGTGCGTAGAGTAGTCAGATCTCTGAAATGGTCAGCGAGTATCAGAAGGTGAATATCTGAGGAAAAAATAAAAGCACACAGGAAGTCTATCGTTTCATGATTAACCAATGTTTGGCTAATTGTGCCTCAAGTCATTCGGCAGTTGCGGTTACATACATCGATAGAACGAACAGACAACTTACACAGTTGATGTCTGAAAACATTTCGAAGCAGCTAATTAAGATTATGATGCAGGATCTTTTTGATAGCCGACAAGGCTAGAATCCGGGCTCATCAATAGCCCGGCGTGTAATGGAAAGCAAACACGGTTTACCCAGCGTCATCTTTCAGGCTGTTGTTGAATAATCGTGACTCGAAACAACGATCATTCAGTGGTGTGATCCTTATCACGTCATGCAATGCACTACTATGCGCGCAAAACATGCTGAACCAGTCAAACCACCTGATACGAAGTTGAACCAAATTTCTGGACTGGAATTTTTCAAGCTTTCATATTTCTTAAAAATATCAATTACTCAAAAGGTCAGTTTGTTTTACGTATATGATTGACAAAAGCGTGATGTGAATTCCTCCCAGCAGCCGTCTTTTTGTCTTGAAATAGTAGATAAGATGTACAGAGTATTTTACATTTCTCTTCTATAAAATGCTGCTTTTGTGCTGACCACTTCGCTTATCTCATAAGCATCATCATCGTTCAGCGTTAAACAGCAAGGCAAGCCTCACTGACTACTGCCTTTCTCCAGAGTTACACGTTTCTATAAGATTGAATATCCAAAGGGAACAATGAGTGGAACTACACAGGCGGGAAAAGATAAGATGCGAAGGCGTTGGGGTCCGAAAGACTCGTCAATTAGCTGGCTGGAGACGCTGAAGGATATGGCATTGAACCGTGAACTGAGCGCACTGTGGGACAGTACACATGACCTTTCAAATTCAGAGAAATATCAGGCCGACGCCACAAGTGTTTCAGTCCAGCGTAACCTGCGCATGTCTATTTGTACTGTCCTGTTACCATCGTTCGACACGCAGCTGCCAAGGTAAGTGAATTGGCCCACAATCATTAGTTCCTCTCCATCCATTATCAAGTTCAGCACCGCTGTCGTCCGGTCCTGCAACAACACTTTGCAATTTGCAATTTGAAGGTGCAAAGCACATGACAAACCGAGCAACCGACCTCGTTGTGTATGGTCCGCAGATTCGAACGGACACACAACGTCATCCGTGTAATCTAAGTCATATAACTTGTCTCTGTTTCCCAGTTCGACTCCTACATCACGGAGACTTCCTAAAGCATCTTTCATCATCTCGTCCATGACGAAGTTGAACAGGAATGGACAGATAAGGCAACCCTGTCGAACACCGCTAATCGCTTCGAATGAACTTGCTAGTTCACCGTATACCCTCACACGACCATAGGTATTTAAGTACAATGCTCGCAACAGGTTCACGAACTTCACTGGCATTATCTTCCGGTGGAGAGCACTGAATAGTGCTGGTCGATCCACGGATTCGAAAACACCCTTCAAGTCGAGAAAGACTACGATCGTAGGGCGAAGGTGTGTGTGTGGCGCACCTCTACTAACTGCCGGAGTGAATATATGGTCGATGCAACCTCGACCTGGACAAAATCCGGCCTGCTGTCCGCGGATGTTACTCTCGCGAATCGGTGTCAAACGACGCAGTATTGTCGAAGCTAACACCTTAGTAACTCAACTCACCATAAAGAAACCATGGAAGCACTGTACAGCTGTTTCATCCTTGTTAGGAATCATCAGCAGTGCATATCCACCGCGCCCGAACTGGCACGCGAACCCGGGACGAACGATTCTAAGTCGAACGCCTTAGCCATTACGCTACCAAACAGGCTCTGAACGGTTTGTTGAACTTCACCGCATGATGTTGCACCTATCCGTCACCGATTTGAACGGTTACTGTCCGCTAGCTCAGAGCAATCGACCCCTACTGATAGACGACTTCGCTGCAAGTAGCCTAAGTACAACGAAGGCTTTGGATGAAACTGTGGTGGTGAGTTGAGCGATGTTATTCACATGGCAAATTATTTCATGAAAACATTCTATCTCTTACTACTAACATTTACCCTAGTAACTATCGGAAGTAAACTAATCCCACGATGATTGCTCTTCTTGAAGATGGATACAATCAGTCGCTCACCCATAGATAACGGAATAAGTTCGTTGTTCCAAATATCTCGAAGCAAGGAGGTAAGTGATTTCGTCAGAGCTTCTCCACACAATTTGAAAAGAACTGTGGAAAGTTCGTCGGAACCGGCCGCTTTTCTCCTCTTCAGAAGTCGAATATTCGACTACACTTCCACTTCCGTTGGGGGATCAAGTGACACCTCCCAAGGATTCACAGCTCTAGACGTCAGACTAGATACGTTAGTGTGGCCAGCTAAACTGATCCTTGAAGTGCTCAGCCTAACAGTCCAGCCTTTGTTGTCTACCACGGATGAGCTCTCCATTTCTATCGCACACGACTTCACTAACCGAAGTTCGCCGCCTGCCGGTGTCACATGTAAGCTTAGACAGTATCTGACTGTTACCTGAAGCGGTCGCTTGCTCCATCTCTTCGGCCATCTTAACCCACCAGTTTTCACGGTCATTCTTGAGGCTTATCGTCAACTCACGCTGCGACTGTCGACGCATCTTACTCACCTCTTTGCACTGGCGATTTTGCTCCATTGGACCCAGCGACCCTTGCGAAATCCAATATCTTTGATGAACGCTAGACGTAGGATCACAGGCCAAATCTGCTGCGAAAAGCATCGCCCGCATCCCATCGTCCCATCAGTTCCGTTGCACGTCTACACTGCTGTTCGTCAAAGCTCTTACTTCCTCGACCTGTTTCTGCTGCTAGCTGTTGGAAACAGCCGAATTGAAAGGCTTTCGATGGCCGTTCGCGTTTTTTGCCTGCATCGATGGCCGTTGAACTGTAGGAAAAATTGCATTAAAGCTAACGCCTGGTCCGATTCGACGTACGTGGTCCATTGCGATCACACCAACGGTATCTAACTGCAAAATGGTCAACGTGTCTCAGACTACCTGTCGAGTTGTGCTGCGTCTCGGAAACGCTCACGCAAGATCCCACTTCAGTAATCGCTCTTCACAGAATAGATGAAACCTCTTTTTCGTGCTTCACTCTTCACTTGGTTTTCAGTGCTCTTAGTCCTGGGGACGTCGGGATCTCTTTTTGTGCGAGAGCCGAATGGGCTACCAGTCCTTCTTGCGCAGCGCGAGTTGGCGGCTCTGTGCGTGCCGGCAGCGATCGACTGAGCGCTCCTATCAACCACATCTCTTCTGGCGCTAAAGAGGTGTTCATCCGAGAACTTTGCTGATTACTTAAAAGAGTGCGCTCGACAGTCGTTGCTGTTGCTGGTGGTTAGCTCAGCCGTTTCGGGAGAATAGGTCTGCACATTGGATGCCCATTTACTGCCCCTGCCGATTGCATCGACAACAACGGCCACTCCACGGGCTGCTTCTGAAGAATACAAAAGCGACATCAGGTTGCTTGGTGCACTCTTCTGCTTCCACTTCACTGGGTTCAGATTGATCACATTTTTACTGGTCACCCGTAATGTGCTTCAGTGGAGGACTGCCGATCATTCTGGCTGAAATTTGAGGACTCATCGCAGCTTGATTTGTTCTTACATTCGTCCTCGCCTAGTCTGTGGCCAAATCAATATGCAAGCCATCTTTTGTGATCGGCTGCTCTTAGATTATAATCCCCTACTTTAGTTCCAGTCAAAGCTCCCAACGCAGCCATCGACTAATTCAAATACGCAAACTCTGAGTAAGGAAGCTTGGCATGTCGTGTATTCTGCGAAAGATGATGAAACACTCCGGGCCATGTGGGCCTCCTGAACGATGGTTATCTTTGACCTTGATCATTGTGCCAGATGCTAGATACTCATCGATCCGTCCCACTGGAGCTATAGATCCCTGGGAAGTTAGGTGGCCGGGAGTCTGGGAAATGGTCGCGAGTAATGGTGGACGGAGAAGTATAGAGAAGTGGAAACAGCCCTGGCTATCGCCAATGGCCGCAATCTTCATTGACTGGTTAGGGGCTCCCGTCCACAAGTGAAGTGACTGAAGAACGTGTCGACTCACTGATTCGCTATCAGGGGCACCGGTTAGGCCACTGGACAGAACACTTTAGGGAATAGTTCAGTTGATACACTGTCGAAATGGAATTCCCCAACTATATCTAAAACTGAGGCATTGCAGGTAGGATACCAGTCCTCCGCTAGAAATGGTGGTTGTCGTATGGAGAGGCTTTGTGGAACTGCATATGATTGCTGGACCAAATGGGCTGCCACCTATTCTTGGCCAAGTGCATGGGCGAAATTTTAGCATAAGAGTTTACAGAAACTTTGCGATCACTTTGGGCAGGAGAACAAGTTCCTAAGGGCTAATTTTAATCGGCGATTCTATCAATTTACAAGAAATGTGATAGCTGCCCATGTAAATGTCAGACAGAATTCAGTGTGGGAAGGTTTTATCCAACCTGTGGGTGGACACTGTCGTCGGCCGATTTTCTGACTCGATAAAGTTTTCCTGACCAAGTCTTCAGAGTGCGACCAGCCTTCGAATATAAGCACATGTTCTGTTGCCCCGTGATCTCTCTTCCTTTCTTGACTTGAAAGCGCTGTCTGTTTTCTTCGATTATGCATTTCCATAGCATTGCTTAATTAAAGGGGATGACAAATTTTCATTCATTCAGAAATTCATTTATCTGCCAAATATTATAATTTGAGTCCGTGCTTAGGGAGGTTTTTCAGACGAATTTGCCACAAGAAGCGGTATTCATTACGGCTGCTATTTTTATAACTTCCCTAGCCGTATTCTCATATGCACAGGTAATAAGTTTCCTAACTTTGAATATGCGAACGTGTTACTATGCTACACTTCTGGGTGATGATCCATCTAAGTTCCAGTTGTTTCTCGATCGATAGCCTACGTATGTCTAGGACTAATTTTCTATTCTAAAAGTGTAAGATGGTGTTTCTTTGTTTGATGTTCTCGAAGTCAGAACTAGTTCATGCAGATAGATTTAACTGCTTTGATTGTCGCAGTCCACTAATTGACCGTAAATCGAATGACGTTTCCTCGCGCGTGCAGGAGATTCGATTGATATGCATCAGTTTGCGGCATCCGAGGCGTCGGTATGACACCTGACTATCGATCTAAGTTTGAATTTACGAAACACGGCTTAAGGACGTGGTCGCTACTGATGAAACCTGTCAAAACGTTGTCTGTTCGAACATTAATGTTTTCGCAATGTTGATAGGATGGAATGGAAGAATTGTGTCAGCAGTGCATATATTGGGTCACAAAACCCAGTGCGCCGACCAGATAATCAAGTTCAATGAATTAAGGTGGTTGGAGCGTGTCATTGTCACAGGTCGATTAACTCTTTTCCTCCGAGGCGAGTCAAACTGTTCGGTCCATGAAAACCCTAATCAATGAATTGTCCCACGTAAGTGGAATTAAATTCTCTAGAGTCCATTCGATCCTCTTAACACGCCATGATTGGAAATTTTAGGCTACATAGCTCAGTGCAGCCAGGCAGTGAAATTATTGCATTTGAAGTTTATCCGCTTCTTTACATTTCACCCGTTTCTTAATATTTTGATTTCTGTTTCAGTGTTTTTCGGTACTGTGGAGTAACAACTAAAGGCATGATATGTTTGTGCCAAGGTAATTGTTCACATTGAGACCGAATTCTGTCCAGAAGTCCTGTAGCCGTTTAGGCTGAGATACGAATGCACTTTACTCTGATCATATTTTTCTGTTCTTTCCACGTGAAATCACCTCAGTCACACTCGACGTGGATGAACTTACCAACATAAAAATATGTAATCTAAAAACCCTACAGCTTCTCATTACCAGCTGAACATGTGACATATTTCGTTGATCCGTAATTCATAATATGAACTCGGGTATCACCTGCCCATTCAAATAAGATGACCTGGTCAACGCCACGTGCTTTGCTCACTGTTTCTTGTGTGCTTTTTCGAAACCCGTGCTGTATTGTACATTTCCAATATATCACATGTCATCCTACCACAGAAGAATGTTGTACGGTTAGACAATGGGATGTCCGAAAGCTCAAATGGAAGGTTCAGTAGTTGCCACACGCACACATTGACGTGCAGTGGTGTTCCGTTCTACAGTCGCTGACTCTGTTCCAACCCAAAAGGCCAGTTGTTTTCCGTCCAATTTTGTGAAGTGTCTACCAATAGTAATTTGGAATTCAACTAGGTGGATCGGCTAGACTGTCCAATTTCCTATTACCAACGATTTTTCGTGCTACACAGAAAATTTCACGCTCTGGTAAAAATTGGGACATTACGTTCAACTTCGATCGCAATTAGATATTCATTTCATTCTTATTCGACCCATCACCCAATCGGAGAGACTTAAGTTGGCGATTGGTTTATAAGTACGGTGAATCAAACATAAAAATTGAAAAAGTTGTTAGTTTTTTTTGCGCCAATTAGTTCAAAACTGCTATCCTGATAACTGTCTTCGTCTTAATGTCAATTATTAATTCTGATGCTTTTTACTTTGCTCTGACGCAGACGACCTCGTTTTATTCGGGTTGCCAAGGTGATAAAACTCGTGAGACCTTTCTGCTTGCTTTATGTCTGTTCTCGATTCTGTAAGTTTTACCATCGAAGTCTCCGTCACTCGTGACTTCGGTCTCTTCGTCGAATCCATGATTTTCGTCCATGCATAGCAGCATTTGTAGGTCATTCTGAGCTCATTCAGTTGGAGGTGACACAACGGTCAGTCCGAAGTAGTTTTAACCAGATGTTTGAAGAATCTCTCAAAACACGTTAGGAGCAACCTGATGTTATTCGTACTACTACCAATACATAATAGGATCACAAATAGATCAAGAGAATGACGGTTTGCAGTCATACTAGTTCACATTTCAAAGGATTTGTCTATTTCCTTGAAAATTCCCACTGAGCAAATTGAGAAAAGACAAGTTGGCAAACAAGCTCGTTTTCAGTGATTCGTACTCATGCCTTTAATGACATGCGTGTATTTGTTGTTTATATCTATGCGTGTGTGCGTGTGTATGAATGCAGTTTATCAATTTGTCTGCTGATCAGTTTGTAAGCCACGTGTTGGAGGATGCGGAGCGGGGTAGAAGAGTTTATCTTTTGAATAATTTACGTTTTAGCTCACAAAGGAGATGGTGCAAATGAATGCATACAGGTTCGGCCGTGTTTGAGCTGTGGCGTTTGAGAGTTCGTTATGGTCTGTTCATTGAGAGATCCGATTCGACGAGGTGGGGAAATACAGCTTTGTAATTAGTGTAATTGTCCTTCTACTCAACAAGCCCTGGTGATGTTCGCACACGCGATCGGACAAACGATCGGTCGTGCGGCCATTATACTTAGGGTCATAGGAACAGGTGAATTACTGCACACAGAAAGAGGCTGCATAACTCGGCGTCCTGTTCTTTAGTTGGAGTCGTGATCGGCCTAGATGTGAATAAGATTTCCTGTTGCACAGTAAAAATGTCTCGATGAGCGCATCGGAAAAGCTCCCCATAATAATTTCTGCCTTTGAGGTAGGCAAGCGCATAACGGCCTCTTTATTGCGCTTGTTTTTTTTCGTCTCACTCTGGGCTTTCCCATGAATTGTTAGGGGTGCACAATTTTCCAGAGCACGCTGCTCAGGAAGCAAAGTCCGTTTTCATTTGTGTAGTACGTACTTTTTTGCACTACTTACTAGGCAGCATGTCGGGTTTCATTTCATTTTCAACGACACAAAACTACGAAAATGGATGCACCGTCCTTTCCATGTTGCTTTTCTTTAAACCTGATAATTGAGTGGGCCTATCCTATCGACGACTCGTGATAATTTCTAAGTATGCTCAGCTGCTTTTTCTAATCTAACCTGGATAGACACTATTAAAGGGTTTGTGTCTGGAAACGCGTTTACCACTCATAGGCTATAATCTGCACATCGTTCGTAATGGGTTCAGTATGTGATTGGTGAAAGCAGTTAGTTATTCTCTAGTTAAACAGGCAAATAGCAGCAAATAATGGCTCCAAGTGTGACCCCATTGTCAATCCCTCCTTCTATCGACATATTCAACAGCTGAAGAATTATGGACGAACGTCTTCTGATTTGAAGAGAACTCATCAGGCGACCTTTTGTATTGAGACATTTCTCTGCGTCATCCTCATACGCTGCACTTGTTTTCCGACCACCAGATAGACGTAGAGTTTCCATTTCCTCTGGAGTCAGCTTATCGTTTACCGCTTAGACTCCCAGCCCGGCTTCACATCCTCCAACAACAAGTGGCTTACAACCCGATTGCCTGACAAATTGATAGATTGCATACCCCCTACACACACATGCATAGATGAAGACAACAAATACACGAATTCTTTGAGATATGAACTAGTATGCCTGAAAACCGTTATTCCCTTGACCTGTCTACTGTTATGTAGTGGTTGTAGTACGACCAATCAAATATGAGTTTACTCGCCGCCTTTTGTTGTTTCCAACTTTAGCCAGTTGAGAAACTTTTCATCGCTCATGGCATAAGTGTAAGTGTAGTAATCGCAGTAAAAACAAACGCTGACAAATTAAAACATACTGTATTGAAAATAAGGCTCATAGCGAGTGCTTCTGCGTTATTCACAAGTGGTCAACTGTTAAGCAGTACCAACTTTGATGGCTGGTGGAACCATTAGCTATGTCGCTTCAGGTAGTGTTTGGTAGCTAACTTTCCTTTGTACATTACCTCAATGCTAGCCAAAAATTCAATGCACTTCTGTAATAATCATATTCGCAGAAAATAGGAGCAATTGTGTGCATGCAAAGTCTTCATTCGACAGATATAAAGGCGGGTTGCCTGATCAGCCCAAAAACCTTTTCCCATGAACCGTTTAGTGAACAGATTTTCCAACAGATTGGCTAGCTCGGTTTACAGCTGTATCTTCTCTTCCGAATGCCAGGTAATCTTTGCAGTTCAACAGAACGCTTCTGCTGGACGTGTCACGAGTGGTATATTCGGGCTACATTGATGCATCTTGGAATCTTTTTTCTCTACTATTTCGGTTAATAAGTCAAGGTTTTAGCCTTCCAGTAGAATTTCACTCTACAGGTTCTTCCTTTAAGGTCCAGTTTAATTATAGTCATTAGTTTGATGTTGACGGACGTGGACGCTTTTGGAGACTGTCCTCATATGCATTCCTACTTGTTTCGGCATCTCTGTCTACGTATAACATCCTATCCCCCATGCTTTGTATGGGAAATGTACGAATCGTAGTCTACCATATCCAGATGTCAGTCCCTGCATGGGATGTGTGTGCGCGCGTATTGGCTAATGGAAAACAATAGTTCCCATTGAAATGTCCGATCTCAGTAAGAATTAGATTCATTTCTGAAAAGATAAAGTTGTTCCGTTTGTGATGGCTGGTTTCAGCAGTTCATCTGCATTCCATCTGCAACTTACCGACTTCCGATTCGTAGACTGGATTTGCCTATTTTAAACATTCTTCTGTGGAGTTTATTCTCAGCACGGTGGGTCATTTGTAACACCTGGTACATCTGTATCGTCTGGTTGAAGCAATCACATTAAGGTCGCTGGTCACAATTGCTAAGGGTGTGTAGAGTTGTCAGCTGTCTAATTATGCTTTGTGTTGGCGCTGGCAGATTACCACCTTTCAGTGGGCTTGTCGTTACCACCGATTCAGGACGTAATCCGACAAACGTACCGACTGAGACCGTAATTGTCAAAAGACTATCAATTAACGTCATCTATTAAGTGCCGCGCTGGCCTGTTTGTTTGTTTGTTTGTGCTTTTTTACGCTCGGGTTTAAGTTGACACACATCAGTCAATTAAGTCGAAGTAAGACGACCACTCGTTTACTGGTACAGTTGGTGATGAAGCCATAAAGATTCATAACAATAATATTAATAATAATAATAATACCCGATTAGATGGTGGATCTGACAGCAACAGATTGGTTACCGTGTATTTTAAAAATCCAGGAACTATACTGTTCACCTTAAACATGGACGGGTCAAACAGTGGTTGTGGACTTTGGTTTGGGAACTTAATTCGTTTCTACTGCTCGAAACAACTCTACCATAACCCTAATCAGAAGCGCGATGTCGTGGTAGCGGATGAATGGAAGGTGAGCGACGAGTGAATGGGCTCAAAAATTCCTAAGAAAACCAACCTTTGCTAATGTAAAACTCCATTGTTATCATCGTCAATAAAGATAACAGTAATAAAATCGTGCTTGGAAGAATTGTTTTTTAGGTTTCTCAATAGACTACTGGGTCAAGGATGGGCCTCTCCAGAAAACCAGCACCAAAAGATGACAAGTTTCCATTGAATTTGCAATCATTTAGAAAAAGGCGCTGGTATCATTTCGTCACTGATGATCCACGGAAGCAGATTGAAGAATCTGAACTCCACAAAGTGGAAAGTAACGCCAAAACCCTATTTCTTGCCTGTTATCAGGACTCACCAGGCTTGTTCGAAATGACAGGACTGAAATAGGCATGGGCTATCATACTCTTATGAAGGTGATATATATATATCACCGAGTTTTAATCGTGTTTAGTGCCAAAAACAACGGCAAAATAGAGGATTACAAGGTAGGTTCGTATGGGAAAGCTGATTCGGGGAATGCCAGTTCGTTTGTGCTGACGGCGACTTCGGCTTTCTCATCCGCTTCCGTGCTACATTTCATGTGGCACAGAATTCCTTTCAAGCCACACGCAGCATTAAAACTCCTGATAGATTATAAGCTATAAACCATCAAATATAACCACAAACAAACCTTATCTCTTGGTTCCTAACCGCGAGGGTAGGAGGCATCAAAAAGTGCCAAAACCAGATCATAAACTTAACGTCGCATTGCTTCCAGCACCCTCATTCAGTACAAGTAAAATGACTATGGGAAATTAAACGGTGGCAAGCTCATTTAATACGCATTCAAGAAGTCGAAAACAATTTAAAGTGATCTGCCTGTTCACTGTGAGACGGTCAGTGTCCAACACACAACGACGAAACTTGTAATTACCCCCCCCCCGATGCTTTCATCAGATTCGTGTTATGTCTTAAAGACATCGGTGTTTGAACGAGGAAAGTTCCCAAGCCTTCTTAGTGCCGACGACCCAGGTCAGGCAACTGTGAAGAAGAAAGCTGCAAGCCACGTCATTGTACACCGTTCCTTTGAGAGTAAGCTGGATATTAAGTCGTTTGAAACGCAAAGAGTGTATTCTGTCTGTACTTATGGGGAGGTTTAGGTCTCTGATACACGTGGGATAACGCTCAAAAAAGATGGAAAACTTAGGAAGAAGTGGTCACTTCGATGCAAGTCCAGTTCGCCGTAAGTTCAGATCAAAGCATTTCCGGGAAATTACATATATATTCAGTTAAACGAAAGTTCAGTGCAGGTCAGGTCAATGAATCACCCGAACAGTTCATCTAAGTACCAGCTGTGCAAAAATTAGTTAATCTCAGTTAAGCTCAGCGAAAGTTCCGTTAAGAAATACTGAACTTCAGCAGAGTTCAGATCAGTTCAATTCATATGGTGTTCAGTTAAGTTCAGATGAGCTCATTTTAGTTCAGGTCAGTTCAGATCACTTCACTCAAGTTAAGTAACGTTCCGCGAAAATTCAGCTCTCTTCAGTGGCTGTTCAGTTCAGCTGAGTTCAGCGAACTTTCAGTCCCGCTCATGTCAATTCCGTTCAGTTCCGTTCCGTTCAGTTCACCTCAGTTTAGCGAAAGTTCACCTTAGTTCATTTCAGTTCAAATCAATGCAAATCGGTCCCATTCACTTCACATCACATTTCAGTGTAAATCAGTTTGCTTAAGTACAATACAGGACATCTCAATTCAGATCAGTACATTTCAAATCAGTTCGGATCAGCGAAAATTCAGTTCACTTCAGTTCAGTTCTTTTCGGTTCCGTTTCGTTCATTCTATTTCAGTTCACTTATGTTTAGGAAAATTCCAATTCCTTTCCGTTCAGTTTAGTGGAATTCCATTGCAGTCTAGTTCCTTCTAGCCAAAATGCTGTGTCAAATTGCTTTATGAAAGCATCATTTATCAAAATTCCTTACAGATATCAAGAAAAGTGAAAGATAGACCACATGTTATTATTTTGAATACCAATGAGACGGTAAAAATATCGCATGCATGAACGCCGCTGACTGCGACATAGCACCCTATCACCCACTGCCTCCAACCATCGCCTTTGGGGTATCTCATGGACCCCAACCTGGCGGTCCAATTACACCCACGCAAGCAGGTCCACCGGTTAAGCCTTTCACATCGTCTCTCATCTCACCGACTAGCTGCATCGACCTCCTCTGCATACGTCGGACAGCAGAGTAAAACGAGACAGGCGTTCTGTGGGCATGCAAAAAACATGTCCCAAACACTGTAATCTAGTGAAATCTAGTGCACCTTCGTAAGATTGAACCCTAGGACAAATAAACTTAGGCCTAAAGTATCAGTTACAAAATTTTGCCCATCATATTCTACCAACTCTACAAATGGAATGGTGTTCAGATAGCGCAAGTCTCCACACGTCTGTTCTCAACGGCCATGTTCCTGGAGCATGTAACAGAACTTACCTTACTGTTGCTGTGTGGAATCGATCTCTGGTCGGCAACCAGATGTCATGCTAACGCCAGAGATCACTCAAATTCGTGAAGTCGATCGGGCTTCCTGTATGCTAGAGGAGGCCTCATCCGATGTATAACCGCCATGTGAGGTAGAACTGCCCGAGTAACAAGCCCAACCAACTGGCCTAATTCTTCCTTCTACAAGAACAAGGTTCGGAACCCGACATACTAACGATATCGTTCAGATGATCGAAAATTACTTGCCCCTTACGTGGGTCTTCACTCAGAAGTGCAATTTCGTCAGCACATCCTATGTGAGACAACCGGCGGTGACCAAGTGGATAAGGTCGTGGCGTTAGGACGTGAAGCTCACGGGTTCGAATGCTCCCACGGTCGGTCAACTTCCCTGCTTGGCAGTCTCCTGTCGGCAGCGGTCCCCTTCCTGAAGAAATGATGTACATTGTTATTTTATTAATAAAGGAAGTTAAAGATGAAAAACTTACTACCTGGGGGCATATTAACCAATCACTGTCATAGCACGACAGAGATGTCTCCATATCCATCTCCATGGCAGAACTGAAGAACAGAGGTAAAAATAGGTAGCTCTGACAAACAAAACTCATCCGGGTAAAATCCAGTGAAAGTTTGCCGTGGGCACGAGCTAAGCATTGGCTTTGTGAAATAAGGCATTTGAAAAG
>LUCM01009543.1:61831-90146 GCA_008360955.1 Fasciolopsis buskii
TTGGAGTCTCTGTAATTAGCATGTGCTTACCACGGTCAATCTAATGATAAGATGGACAGTGTAGCAAGACAGGTAAAGAAAATATATGAGAGATTCCAAACCGAGGGTGGCGTTCTATTCATCGTCCTTCCGGCGACTGTATGAACAAACCTAATAAGAAGCCTGCTTGGAATACGAACGAGTACGACGTTGCCCTTATGTACTAGATTATAAGATGTTCATTTCGTGTCTCTCATATAAATTAAATCAAATTTGAATAAAACCGCGAGAGAGGGGGATGATCTTATGACTCGATAGCCAGCGGATAAGGTCGTGGCATTTGGACGCGAAGGCCGCGGGTTCGAATCCTCCCACCGCCGGCCAACTTCCCTACTTGGAAGCCCTCTGCTGGCCGCGGCCTCGTCCTGAGAATTGATTAGAATTGTTGTTTCAATAATAAAGGATGTAAAGGACTAGAGATAGTACCTTTTTGTATCATATTGCATTGTATGATAAACTTCTATAGGTTAAGGAATGTCTATTTTAGTCAGCTGTAGAACAAACCTATTAGTGGAGTCAAAAGTTGCACAGCTGTTTAAGAAAGCAATCAATGTTTGTCATAAAATTATCTTTCCTTGATAGTGACGAGCAGATTGTATTTCACTTACCACGCCAGAGGGAATAAAGAGTAACACATATAACGGGAAGTTCGTTGAACCTTTGGAGGAACTAAACCGCAATGATTCCAAGTCTTGAAGCGAATGATGAGACAAAGTTTCCGTGAGTCACGGTTTAAAACTTTTAAGTGTCAAAATTCAGCACCTCTCGACGACGACTGACTATACCGAAGTTCAGGAATGAACTCATAGGCATATCAGAACTTCCTAACATCCTCCGGGACGGGTGCTCCGAGTTAGTTAATCAACCCAAACTCATCCCAAATGATCAGAAGTCCTACACATTGTCTTCTCGTGGCGCAGTTTACGCCAATGTGCGAGAACGTAGGCGAATGTTCAGTGCCCTCAGAGATTTGACTAGTCTTCAGTAGTGAGTCTAGGTCAGCTGGCTAACCCCTGACTACGAAACAACCCCGGGAGGCACACAAAGCGTAGAGAGTTGTGTTCACTGACATTATTGACTGAGAGGCAGGCTTGAAGTTTATTCCCACTCGAAAGACAAAGTGAATAATTATTTGCCGGTTCCCAATGGGTTGCGCGATCCTTGGACTACCTTACTGCCTTGCGAGCTGGATTCTTTGATCAGAGGCTCCCTGCAGGGTCCCGTGAGTCTACCATTTACTTTTGTTAGAGAGAGGGCAAGAACGGGGCCATGACGTACCACGAATTGCATACCAATATGGTCCTTTCTTTTTTCCGAAACGATTGTACTGAAGAGAGGGGGATTGGGTTATGGGAGCAACTGATGAAATTTATAGGTAGGCGATTGGAGCTTTTGGAGACAAAAAAACAAATCCAAATTAAGAAAAATCATCCACAAAGAGTGCCAAAACCGGCGGAGGGTTTTAATTAGTTGAGAAAGAATTCTCGAGGTGATTGAAAAATTTTCTATCCTATGTTTTTTAAACACATCTTGTGGTGAGGAATTCGGGGTGACAGATTATGTCTCAGTAACAGAAATTAATCTGCCTCTATATTGTTCCGGGGATTGAATTATTAAACGGAAGACCCTTTAACTGCCTGACTCGAAGGAGGCAGATTGGACGGCATTTCCAAATTTGTTTGTGGTAGGCGTGATTACTCGATTTCCGTCTGATTTATGCAGATAAGTAGGATACGTGGGGTGCAAAGACGAGAAAGGCCATGAATGTGAGTCTGGGTATATTTTGGCCATCCATAGTCGAATTTCACAATCTCAGGTCAAGTCACGAACGGAAAGCCATGGTCAAGGAGATTTGGACATGTGCTGGTGTTAGCGGGTCGCGCAGAACGTAGACGGAATGATTTTGTTGTTCACTATCTGTTCTGGACACAAGAGGATAGGACTCCTAAAATCGGGCTTTGTTCACTCTCTAGCTGAGTTCTATCCTGTACGCATAGTACATTTAGCATCGAAAGTAGCGAATTATTTCCTGAGTAAATATTGGCTAAGTTTCATTCGAAATGCATGAGAAAAATGTGAACTGAATATTCGTGGTATGTCGGTAAAAGACAACTCTTCTTATCTTACTGTCCTCGTAAAATGTAGGTACACCTAAGGTACTGGAGGAGACTTATTTTACCCCGACTGAAGTGCGAACGTTTCTTATTTTAGATTTGTGGTGACTTGACCAATGCTACTAGCATGTCTTGCTGAACTACAGCGTGCTTAAAACCCGTCTTTATCATTTATAATTAGAGAGTTAATGTCTGCTCTCAAATTCTTTTGAGGAAAGTAGTACATTGCCTTGAGGAAGATCTATCGATATTCCCAACTTACAGTTATATCAAGTTTATAATCTAGACAGAATTGTGACAATGATCAGTTAGCCGCCAATCCTGTGGAACACTTCTTTGTGAAGACAGAATTATGATGTAAAACACTATTCAAGTAAAAGATGTCTTTATCTTTATCAGCTCGCCGGAACTGGAACACGAACGCGGTCCGAGCGACTATCAGTCGAATGCCATAGTGTTTACGTTACCTGGTGGTTTTTTATACTTCATCACGTGGTACGCACGTTGGCGCTACAGATTTCCAAGGCCACTGTCCCATGGCTCTGACAAGACCCCAATGAAAGGTTGATTGTATGCCGTGGAAATGCCAAGATATTTGTACTGTCATTCAAGAGTATGACTGCTGCGTGTAAACTGTTCTTGTTGAGTGCGAGCGTACGAAGATTGCTGGAGTCCAGTAAGAGCGCTAGGGTAAATGGGGAAGATGAAAGCGAAGTGGTAGTTTCAAACCATGAATCGTCAATTAGAACACCGAGATATCATCATGCTACCGTGTGCGTTACTCACCTATGTAAACCTCGTAAAAGAATTCACCGAAAAGAAAAATATCCGAGATGGAAATTAACTGAAAAATCATCATTTATGTCCATAGCACCGGACATGAAAAAGAACCTCCGTCATTGTTGTCCACCGCATTGAGTGTGTTTTGTTTGCCGACCGCGGTTCAGGTCTTGTACCCATTCAGGTGACCAATGCACTGAAACAATGTTTGCAATAGAGGTGTTCAGTGGTTGTCTATTATTCACACAAGTTTTTATTCATTTGCTCATATTATTTGTCGTTCTCTTCATTTTTTTCTCAGCATAGCTTTAATTGTTTTAATAACCAGGTGGAATACCCATAGAAAGGCAGCGAGAAGTCATCACAAAATATGGGCTATGATATATAGTCCCGGTCGGAGCAGGTCAAACCAAACCTCTTGTAGACAGGAAATGGCCCTTTACGCTAAAGGCTGCCACTGATAGGTCTCGCCCCGTGAGAGCCTTCAGATGATCATCTTATACTTGACGTACTTTGCAGTAATATTGGAAATCAGTTAGAAAAAAGCCAAGCTAAAAATATCGATGCTATAGACACCAATACGAACAGCTTTAACTGAGGCGATCAAATCAGAACAATTTCTGGATCCCTACCTGATCAACAGCGACAGAATACATGACAAGGTTATTCGCGAAAAAGCATGTTTGGTTCCATGGAGCATATGCTGTTTGCATCATTGCCAAACTAACTCCGCACTTAAAAAAGTTTCAAACTCATGACTTAAAATCAGACGTAACGGTTCTGTTCTAATTTGTAATCAACATCCTAATGGTGAGTTGAGTGTAGATGTCACATGACCAGTAAATTCGTGAAAGTAAAAATTACCTATTACCAACGTTGATAAAGCTACTTCGATTTACGAGCATTCGGATCGGTTTTGATAACATAAGGAACAAAATATTCACCAATATTCTTTTCCGGAAATACTTCTAACTAAGCAATGAATATTTCGAAACACTTTCGGATTTTCCTCCGTAAAATCTCTTCTCTCAGAGTAAAACATTATTTTTGCTTTACTCCACCTAAGAAATTCAGTCACAAATTTCCGTGTGTGATTCATCCATCATTACGCCAGTTGTTTTTTCCAAATTCGACTTTTTTTCATTTTTCTGACTATTCTGCGTTCATGGTATTTTCGAGTATGAGCACCTGATGCGTCAAATCGGATCTCGCATTCACCAAACGCAAAGTATGCCCAATTCGAGAGCACATGTGGGAGTTATGCAAAATCAAAAAAACTATCACCGTTCTAATTACAATCTGAACGATTAGTTTGTACGCGATCATTCTGTATGACTTTTTGTGTTTATTCAGCAACACGACTCAAATGCTCAATACCCAGAAGTGATTGTATCATCCAAGACTCTATTCCCAATATTTCATCCATTCTTTACCTTAAGAAGAACCTAACACCAGCGGAGAGAGAGGAAGTCTTCTTAAAGCATATGCAACACCTAGCCCAGTAAAATTATTCCGAATTACTTGAAAAAAAAGTTGCTATACACGTACTATAACTCCGCAGTACGCTAATTCAGTTTGCTCTCCTGTGTGCCTTGCTAGACAGTAGGTAAAGCCAAAGTGAACAGAGACTTTCCGGGGTAGGAAATAAAAATATTAACTTCTGAAATTAATAAAATAACACGAACCACTGGTTCACCGGATGTGACAACGAATAATCCGAGATATAAAGCGACATGGCTAAGCACCATAGCTAGTGAGGGTGTCGTATTTGAAACCCGAGAGGACTGAATCACATTGCTTGATTTTTTGTTCAAATCACTAGTAGCCCAATAGATTGGGAGATGCAATTAATGTACATGACCACATACTACATACTGTCCTAATAAACCTATGATAAATTGTACTTAGGTTTGGGGAAATTGCGGTTCCATCCGGATCGAGTTTTCTTTTTTCTTTTTGCTGTCTACAGCATCTTTTGGTCGGAGCCCCTTTGCGTTTAATGCTGCAAATTAATAGGCTGGCTCTATCGAAGAATATTGAGACAGAAATTACCAAATTTGTTCCATTTCATCAAGGTTCAGATTTCCATCAACGATTTAACTAATGTCGAGCAGTGTTTAGATGCTCAAAAGCTCCGAAGCATGACACTGTAATGAGCGCTAATAAATTTTAGGAAGAAATAGCGCAAAACTTCACCATGCTTAGCACCATATATCGGTATCAAAAGTATAATCGAGCTCATGATAGCATGCATTTCAATGAAGCAAAATAGTGGGTACATTCGTAAGTAAACTGCAAGGAACAAAAAGGATCGTCGGTTGTGATTTTTGAATCCTTTCTTCAACTGAAAGTCTCCATACATAATCCTTCAAAATGAGGATCGTTTATCCTGTCTACTGTAGCCCACCGAGACACATTCCTCCCGGTTAGCGGAAGGTAGCTGGCTCAATTCCTGCTTATTACGCTGACCTTTAGATGTCTGGTGTTTAGACGGATTCTCTCTTCTGATTAGAATTCTATCGTAACGAACCTTCAGCGAGTGACCCAGTTGACCGGAGATCGTCAAATGATTGACATTGTGCGTTTTTTAAACTGACGTTTGCAGGCTAAAATCTACCGGCTGCCGGTCAGATTCGCCAGCTGACAGCCTTCAGTTGGTCACGAATTCCATTTTAAGAACAATGTATTTCACCACCGCGTTGACAACGAACACAAGGTTATGGGTGATGAAATGGCAAAATACGAAAACAGACTATGATTTTTCATCTTTTTACTTCCTTTATTATTGAAACAACAGTGTACATCAATTTTCAGGAAGGAGGCTGGGGCCAGCAGAGGTCTTCCAAGTGGGGATGTTGACCAGCGGTGAGAGGATTCGAACTACAAACTGCGCCCGAACTGGCATGCGAACCCGGGACGAATGATTCTGAGTCGAACGCTTTAGCCATTACGCTACCGGACAACTGAACCCAATGGAAGAATGGCAGACTGGGTGTTGTTCATGTAATTCTCCACGAATCGATAACCACAGCCTTCCAGATCTTGCCATAGTCATTCGATCACGAAGCATCAAACCTCTCTAAGTACAAAAGTGAAATAGTTTGCTGAAACTTGAAGTTTAGAGTATTCTTATACTGTCCAAATGTTGATAAGCACTAAAAATATCATCGTTTGGAAGAATATTTCAGTCACCGTACTACTTCCTTTTTTGACACTGTTCTTTTCTAACGAATGCATGAGTCACTCTTTTATGAATATCAATAATGGTGATGGTAATCGGTGCAACAATGTAGTTCTAAGTAGGAAAATCTACTGGAAGGCTGGTAGTTTTCATTCCATCTCCCCCATCCAGTGCCCGCCATATTCATGGGACCGGTGGCCCTGGGAAAGGAAAAACTGTTGTGCATTGTCAAGCTGCCCACTAGGAAAGCCCACTAGATCGGGGACCGTTTGATTACTTCCTTCTATTTGGGAACCATTTGTACCAACAACGGAATCCCTGCAAAATATGCGCTTTATTTGTCATTTGTCAGCTGACCTGCAATATCTCATCCCGATTCCGGAAGATGTTGAACCAGTAGGAGCGGACAAATTAGGCGTATCAACTATCCCGACACGAAATCGGGGACCAAAATTCACAAACGGGCGCATGTTAATTTTCTCACTGGAAATTGTATTTCCAATATGAAACGGTCTAATGTGCGTGTCTATCCGAAAACAGTAAGTACCCACCCCAATTTTTTGAAAATAATTTTATTTATGACAAAAGCACAATCGTTTTTATAGTTTCCCATAACCTATCGTTTGGCTAAACTGAATGGATTGTTCATTGTTTTCTTGTCATCTCATGCAGTTCAGACAATACGTGAGCACAAATATGTCTGAACGAAAAATAGCTCGGACTGTATGGAATGAACGATGTGATATGTGGTATGCTATTTGAAATGCCTGCAATACGGGGAAGCGCGCGATCGCAAATATTTGCGATAAGCCGACGTTTCGATTGATGTGGATGATCTTTTTCAAGACAGGTAAATTTTTCTTGTAAAAGGTCACCGCAATAGTGGAAATATCGGCTGATTACAGGCACTCTCGATCACGGTATTTTTATTTTTCAAACTTTTCAACTTTATGTCAACGTGTTGTATATTAGGCAATAACATTCCTATTCATCATTTATTCACACGGTCTTTCAGTCGAGCGTTAAATAATTTTGTCATTGCTTGTTTCTATGCAAATCGCATCACCTTCCCCGTGTTTCTCACCTATAGAGGACAGGTTAGGAGAAAGTGGATATTTGTCACTGGATAGACACAACATTCTTTGGGAAACATACAGTTGAAGACACCACCTAGTGGCCCACGGAACCCGCAATGCTTTAAATGTCTCACACATAATTCCTTATCCACGGAATATCCAATGGTTTCGTTAGGTTGTCCGCGAACACATTTATGGTGCCTGAAAGGGCAGCAGTCGCGCGGAGCCCAACCATATCTGTAAGCTGCATCAGGATAATCAAAGGGACCAGTGACATGTGGTAACACGTTCTGTCTTATTAAGAAATGACGGATTTCAGTATGAAAGGTCGTACTTTGTGATTGACTGGTTATATGTTGGCTGGTGCATCCGAAAGCACTTCAGTTTGTTCATTTTTTGTTAGATCGCCCACAACAGGCCAACCAAGTTCGTTTTATGTATCCAAAAGTTTTCATCGAAAGTATCACACCTACCACGACGAGTGATCAACGGACAGAGATACTTATTCAACCTGGTTCATCGTATTTCGATACCTTCGGCTGAGATAAATACCCGTTTTGCTTGGAGATCATGGACTTCCACTCTCAGTAGATAGATATGTGAGAACGAAAATCCAAGTGAAGAAAATGCATCAGCTAACTGTTAATTGTTTGTAAATGAGTCAATTCCACACAGCTGACAAATTTTGCTGGGCACAACATTATCTGCTCAGTTTTGAATCGAGGAAGACTTCGGTTCGAATATTCAGCGAAACAAATGAACCGCTGTGAACAGAAATTTCTTTTTGGTTCACCATGAGCCCACTCTATTTAGGATTCTGTTTCGAGGAATCTGATCATGAGCACTGTCCCGGCCTGGCAGTAAAAAACAAAAAATGTTCCACAAATCACCCTCTGAAAGAAAGTTTTAGCAAATTTTTTGGCGAAATAGATACGAACCTTGGTTCTTCATCCTATTTTAGACGCCGGGCTGTCTCAAAGCATATGAAATGTGAGAGAATTTGATGATCTATGAAAAAGCCAGCCAATAAACAGATTTGGTATGCTATAACCCAGGGACTCGCACTTTGCTCCTTGGAAACTTTAATCGATAGATAACATATAAATATGATGAAACTAAAAACGTTTGTTGTTCCACTGTCGATGGTAAATAATACCACTTTTTATTCATACCTCAACGTAACACTAATCCACAACGCGACAGACGTTCTGGATCCGGAATCACAATCTTCATGGTAAATTGAGGAATCACCATGAGTTCAGAAAATGTGCGGGAAAAAGTACCACTTCGAAAATCGATATTGTTTTAGTTTACATTTTTTTAACGCAACATTTATGAACTAATCAGCAAATTAGGCTTTCATAAACATACCCTAACCCATGTTTAAACTATATGAAACATTGCTCAGCATTTTGTCGACCGTTTATACTGAAAATTTGTTAATTCATCATAATTTTAATGTATAAGTGTTTCTCAGTCGTGATGAAATAAAATACATGGTTAAGTCAGTTTTATTCAATACAACTCATAGCGACTAGTGGAAAGGATGAAAGTAATTACCGTTTTTGGATTGGGACCGCTAAAAAATTATTCAATGTTTTAGAAATTTTAATGAACGCACGAACAAAGGTACAAGTTCCGTTCATTTTTTTTACACGATTTGAACATGAACCTAGAGCCGATACCATACATGAACACGACTCATAGGTTTGCATTGCGTGAATTCTACCAGTTGAGATAGGGGACTCTGAAGTGTCGAACATTTCGTGAATGGTTCATATTGAATAACGGTCGAAATTACATAACATGCCCAGTTCACCACAATCAGCTTTGTATTTCGTCTCTCACTCGTTACTCTTAATTGACACCATGTGCTTGAACAATTCAGTCAAGCCGGAGGAATGGGTTTGAAGGCCCTTCGACTCATTCGAAAGAGCACACACTTTGCTAAAGCCCAGGTAGCTTCTATCGGTAACTGCTAAATTTAATAGGGTCAACAAATATAACAGTTGAACCAGTGGGTTAATATATAAAAATTCTCAGCGACTGGAGTACCAAAGGCTTTGAATGTCATTGGGCTTCAGACATTTTCCCTCTCTACTTCACTGGTGAATGCTGAAGAAAGAAGCTGAGGTTTGGGATGACTTTGTCTCATAGACCACTAAAAATGCATCTAATTTTTGAACATACCTTGTTTTTATCACTGGCCGGATTCATTCAATCACCTACCTGCGCTTTGCTATGTTGGTTGTTTTGCCTCAGCCTGATCGCCTATCGAGAGAAGTGAAAAGGGATGAATGGAGCTCCAGAAAATAAAGTGTTCTCCTGTTGTGAGAAAAAGCGAAAATCTCACTCCACATTGCTGATTGGTTTCCTCGATAATCCGTAAGACAGATACCTTAACTTTAGTCGCATTGCACCTTGCTTTCCAGTGAAGAAACGCCCATAGATTTTGTTATACATAACGTTTTTGTGACCTAATCGGAAGTCGCCAATCCGGAGTAAACAGTGGTGTTATGGTTTGCTTACAGATATGAGTGACGTTTCGGGGGCAGGTCTGCTTGCACTTTAACCACAGGGTGTTTTTTCAGGACTAGTATCCTTCATCTGTTTTTTGTATCGAAAATCGAAATATAGACTGAAAAATTACGAACGATCCATTCGCAACTGGGCAAATAATTGTCGGTTAAGTTTCTAAAAATTGATCGTTCGTTTTAATATTTTTGCCCGTTTTTAGTTTTGCTTGTCGTGAAATGAACGAAAGCAATTTTATTATTTCAAACTACTTGTCTTCTTTTATTTGTGCTCAGTTTTATCGGAAAGGATTACCAATAAACAGGCATTTCAGAACTAAAGATGTTTTTGTTTTAAATTTCGTCAATAGCTATACGTTTCCGGATGGCTTCCAACCAGTGACGCCAAAATCTTATTGGATGCAGGTGGGCAGAGACTGTGTAGTATTTTTTTTAAAAATATCGGGGACCATTTAATCTTAACTACGCCGGTGGTCTGATGTTTACAAGGCACACGATGTTCATTCATTTCAAGTCAGCCCAGGGTTCCCGATTTATTCATTTCCGAATCAAACGCATTTGGCTGGAAACAACCACACAATATTCTTTACCGTTATTTGATGTGTTCAGTTTGTGTCCGTTGAAAAATTCAGATTCCAGTACCATATTCGGCTTTCATGGATTTGCCTGCAAAAAAGGATTTCTAGTGGATCTTGAAATTCATCTCTATTGGTCAATTAAGAGGAGGAATTTGTGCGTCTGCACACCGGTACCGGAGGATTTCAAATGACTTTAACATGAGACTATGCACATCCTAGAAAGATGATGTTGCTATTTCAGTTAGTTTTTTTCCCCTTTCCGCCCACCCTTAGTTTCATCCAAATAATACGGTGAATCAAGCAGATACATCGACGTTCATGCATTCACTATCCAAGACAAGTATGGCATAATTTTCTCCCTTCAAAATTGTAGATAGGTGCTTGTAAGCTTATGATCAAGATATAGTCATTAAAAATGACTTACCTGGAACTGTTGCTAAATGCTTTCATTCTCCATCGTAGTTAGTGTCAAAATGAAAAGACTTAGGAGGACTGAACCGATTGTTTGCATTAAGCCAACCGTTGTTGGCCTGTCTGAAGGAGAATGCGGCGGATTAGTAATATCTTTCACTGGAAAATGTGACTTATCATGAGCTGTGGGAAACGACAATGTGGTCATTAAAAATTGCTAATTCGTGCCCATAACATTTAACCGGTCATGATTGGGGTGGAGAAAACCTTACTGTACCTTGAAAACTAAACTGCTAATAGAAGTTTTACGCCTTTTTTTCCCAATTTCCATGTTTATTACACTTTACGTTTGGTAAAATGATTTGAAATCATTAATAATAAGTTGGTTGAAAACATTATAAAAGTTTCACTTATGAAGAAAACCCAGGTGCGACCGGTTATGGGTAATCCGTGGTCACTTCAGGAGCAAAAAGCAGTATGTCGTTTATCATGAAGTTGATACCCTATTTATTAAAGTTTCTTCGAAGTCTTTGAATTGGCGCGGGAACACCTTGTCAACAAAGTGGTTTTAGTGTGACCCCTTTCATCCGTCAAAAGCCTAATGGTGTACATTGACGTGGCCTGATTCAGCGTTTCATTGATCTAAATAAAATATCAGCACACCCGGATTCCGATTTGAACTGACCCATAACGATCCAGTAGCGATGTCCCGCCAGATGACATTTGGATCTTGAAGCTTGGATTCGGATCCTTAAAAGCGTTGGCAACTTAAATGGTTTACGCCCTCTCGGTTTATTCGTTAGAAAGCCCAATTTCCACGTGATGAATGAGTGAATAGCAGTGATCGCGTGATCGCTGGTGTGAATTCCCCTACAACCAGTCACTTCCCAATTCGACAGCCTATGATAAGCTATGATCAACTTGAAAATGAAGCAAAATGATTAAAATACCTGGGGTTTTCAATGTCATTGGTGATGACGGTAGTAGCAATATCAGTAGTAGTAGTAGTAGTAGTAGTAGTAGTTGTAGTAGTAGTAGTAGTAGTAGTAGTAGTAGTAGTAGTAGTGGTAGGTGTCGTGGAGGTAACAAAAGCGACAATAGTATATACCAATTATTGTACCCGGAAAATACGCCAAGGTCAGTAATTTCTCGCTCCGTCGTGCGATGGGTTTAATGGATTTTGTTGCGCTTTTGGAGCGGATCCGTTCTCTCAGTCACCACCAGAAATGCACGATTTCCTCCCAACACGACATCCTGACATGAATATCACTGGTGCAAATGAATTAAGGCTATTTCTATGTGGTGGTCTTCGTGACCTCGATCATCGGCTATCCGACTGGCTGGGCCTAGAAGACAAAAGTCTCGACCAGACTGCAAATGTTCACGACAACGTCCTCGATTTCCTAAAAATGGATCTGAGAGGAGAAATCCATCTTTACAAACAAACTTTGTTGCGGGGCAGTTGCTAAGCCATTCTATCTCACAAGAGGTTTGTGTTAACTTCCGTAAAGTTTATGGTAGAACTGTCTGCTACATATGCAAGCCGTCTCCAGATAGCATGAACAAACCTGGGATTCACAGATGCACTGATTTTTTTCGATATCGAACCTTTTGATATGGAAGTATGTGCCAAATTAAAGGCTTAGGCATGCACCATAGGATGAGTGCAATCCACTCTGGGACCACACTAACCCCGGATGTCACTTGAGAAAATAACCACGTGTGTCCCAGTTCGCATTTATCAAGCAAGTGTTGCAAATATTTTGTTGAGACACGATGTAGTTATACCAAATTTACAAGCCAAGTGTAAAAATTCCACAAAAACTATCGCCTGATGGAGCAAGCTACGGTTAAGTGGATTCGTCAAAGATTTGCAAACGTAACACTCATACCACACACAATGGAAAGGCTACATATGCATCACGGATTTCGTGCTTGCGACGGGTTCCGAAGGAAGCTACATTCTATTTGTTCAATGATACACTCGGTAACAAACTGGACATGATAACCGGTAATCGTTAAGTTCCTAACACCCACAGTTGAGCTAGATGCGAATTCCGAGGCAGACTAGATGGGCCGAGCACAAATTCAGTTTTTCATAGGCCCAGGTCATTGGTGAACAACGTTCCTTTATAGAAAGCTCATTTGGAACACCTTTTGTTTGCGGAAATTAAAATCACTATCTATAGGTTTTCTGAATTGTTTGTGAATGTATGGCAAGGAGAAAAACATCGTGACGAACGCAAGTCTGTACAACAGAAATCGACGCAAATTCAAATTTCTCAGTCATGCGGTAATTCTCATAAACTGCACTCTTGATCTAACAAAATCGGATAGCAGTTTTCCGGATTGACTTCATGGTACGTTACCACTGACAGTACCATCGTTTTTCCGCCCAGTTTTCGATGAGTGAGGCTTCATTTACGCTGCATGTGTTTTGTGACGTTAGCTGTTTATTCCTTTTTTTCTCCGGCTATCGAGCACCAACGCTGATTGCTTGAATACTCTTATTTCTAGGTGCTGGTTTATTATTTTTGTATACTTTCGCCCACTTAGGTTCTTCCCAAATGAAATTCATATTAATTTTAATTTTACCGTGATTTTTCTGTCTTCTGTATCTCTACCTGATAGCCTATTTCGAGGGAGAATGGTGATGAGGATAAATCGATTCTGATGACGGGATTTTTCGCTATACTACAGGTGCTCACAGATCCACGATCTTTCCTATTCCAAATTAAATAGACTACGTGTATTCTGATGTTTTAGCCGCTGCTTATTCATCCAATGCTGCCAAGGTTTTCATCAGCCCTGAACAATTGTTTATGAGCCAAGCCAATTTACAATTTTCATTCGTTACATGAACAGTTCACAGGAGTGGCAAAGTTTTGACTGCACTACTCTAATAAACTCACGTCTTTTGAGAATATCATTAGTGCAATTTTTGAACATATCGTCATACTGTAACGTGCCTTGCAGGCGGAAAAGGCGATAGTGTCTGCGCAGATGATGATAAACACGTCACTGTCACGATGTGAAAACTGATCCGGTTGACACATTTGCATGCAGTCATTGATGGACAGAAGTCGATTCAGCGGACACCCACGGACATACGCATGTGGCGGGAGCACATATACCCAATCGCACTTGTATCCAAGCTACCTGCACCTTTGTTCTGATTGACTGATCGACCAGGACAGTCACGTAGCTCTCGTAATTCATACTGCTGCCTGATCGTGTGGCTTACGTCTAGGGCATAAATAAGGTCGCCAGACTTAGTCCTCATGGTTGTATACCAATTTGCCTGAGGATCCATGCCCTTGTTTCGGCTAGTTGTCAGTATATGCTTGAATGCTATTATCTATATTCTGTGAGTACCTTTTCCCAATACAGTAGTAGTGTCGAAATACTGAAAAATAATTCGTCGTATTGTGTACATTATGTAATTAATGATTCATTCATGACCATTAGAATCTACAGAACTGAAGTAATGCTAGTTTGTTTTTTTCCACGCCAGAAGAACTATCTTAAAATCGATTCTGTTCCAGTGTGCACTAAAAGTTGCCTTTTCGAGGGATTATGCGAAGTTGGTTTCTTAATTTGATTTGTACCGTTTGCTAACCAATGTTTCACTCTATGTTGCCATCATCAATGAGTGGTAAAAGCGAACAGACAACCTACTTGAGTGTTTGGGTATCTTCTGAGGAAAATCGATGCGCCATGTTTCAGTCCACAAACGAACTGGGGATTGGGCCGGAAGACGTAACTGGGTAAGATACAGCGTAATCTATTACATACTGTTGTCGAGACGACTAGCCGGGGAAAGCAAATCAGAGCTTCCTGATAGAGTTGGATGGACATGCAGAATGACGACAGTATTTTTAACATTGATATTGAATAAACTAAAGCAAGATGACATAGGCAGAAAATCAGGGTACTAACTGAGCCAAGATAAAATTAACGAGATCTGTTTCGTCACTCCGTTATAGTGTCACACCCAACGCTACTGTTTATATCTGCAAGACACTTTCCAACCAAACCGTTTGTACACATCAGAACAGTACTAATTGCATCTTCTCTCATCCGAATCAGTGGGCAGCATCTCCAAAGGATTTTACACTGAAAGCATGGGGTTTGTACGTCGAATAATGAGCCAACTTTTATGTTCCATTTTTTTAGCTGGTTCGTACATGGTGAAGAATTGGGAATCGGATTTCTGGATTGACAAGTGAAATCAGTATTTCTAGAGAGATAAATGATGGATCGCCCGGGAGGCGTTGCGAGTGGGACGTTAGAATTTCGTTGTACGGATGAATTCCAACCATGAATGAATTTCTTACAGCCCTCAACGATGTCGGTGATACGATGAGATAGGACTACGCCCCGTGGAACGTTGTCTTCACTTCAATTTTAATGCAGAACTCTTCTTGCTGGTTAAAACGTGAATAGCGAATATAGCAACTTGATGTCGCACAATGTAAGAAAGAATATTCGCCAACTCCCCTGGGGTATGAAAAACCAACAGCAACGATCATTGTTGGTGAATTTTAGGGAACGAAAGTACCCACAATCCTGCGCAGCCAAGGAATTTATGGCTCGAAATTAATCGTCCCTGCCGGCTAAAACAAATTATTGTTTTGTATTTTGGAGACACTGTAGGGCATGGGGTCTTATTTACTCGCTGTGTGGAGATTTGTGCGTGGCTGATGATCATTGACGTCAGCAAGTGACGATGGAATAACTTTCGACGTGAACAATCTGCGATACGTCTCTCATACGATCCACCTCTTCGTTTACCATCTTCTGGTGTGCTGTCACCCTCTTTTGCATTATTTGTTACTCATGCAAAATCACTTTCATCCGCGTCACGTGGTTTCTTATCCCTGTCGCATCGACTGATCGGCGGAGGTCATGCGATCAAGTCAATGGGCCTTGATCCAATGATCATGGGTTTGAATCCTCTCGATTCGTGTCAACTTTTCCATTCAGAATCCTTAAGCTTGTTCCAGGCTTTTTTTCTGAAAATAGCACATGGTTGCCCCAACAACAAATAACTGAAAAGTTAAAAGATAAAACATCCCTTTCGCATTACTTCTCACGAGCAAATAACAAGTCCCAACTGCCAGAATCTGTTGCCCTCACAGTAGTAAACAAAGTCAGATTCCACCAAAACGTCATTAGGTAATTATTCTCTATGTTGTGAGTTACATTAGTTATATCGTGATTGCTCAATTTGACTGAGGTATGTTCAGTACAGCATTGATGGGAGGATTACATTGATCCATAAATGTATCCATCTTCATTTGCAATCAAGAATCAGATATTCATAATTTCAAGGCACTGAATTCATCTGTTTATAGCAGATAAAAAACAATCCAAAACAGCATTCTGTCAGTCCTCTGTTGGACCTGGTGGGAGCGTAAACTCCCCTGTACATACTCACTATGCCTTGACCGAAACGATTCTTCTGGAGGACAGATTTTTGAGCTCCTTGATATGTGAAAAATGCCTTTCGTATTCTAATCGTTTTCCCAGTCATTCCGAAGATATTTATTTGAACCACAGGGAACACTGATTCGCCGATATCCATGTAACTCACTCAGTAAAATCGACCATCGTTTCGGGCAGTTGTCATTTTGACAAATTGATTTAGTTCTATAGATCTGCGATAAGCGCCTCAACAATGAGTTTGGTTGTGTTCGGTTGATGACTAGTCAATCACTAGATAACATTTTGCAAGTTGTATGTTCACAGAACGGATTGAACTGGGCAAACGTTTAGCTGTCAGTAAAAGAATGTAACAGAATGAAATTCTACACTCTACTGGTTGCACGAAAAGCAGATTACGGTATTTGTTTGCGTATAAGGTCTGGATTCCCTAGTGAAATTACTGTGCAGTTTTAAACGGTTGTTCCTAGCCTTAGTTCATAGTAGATGCGGAAAAAGCTGATCTTTTCATGAACATTTTTAATAACTGGCTCTGTGAACACCACCGCTGGTTCACTTTTGCATTTCAGAGTTGAAGAAAGTTAATCTGCCAATGCATTCCAGCTCGATATTTGGGCTCACGATCAAGTGCACGGCGACAAGGTTAAGAAATAAAAAAATTACCCTTAACTTCAAGTGTGCTGTTCAAAAGCACCACGTTTAAGTGTCATGTATTCAAGTACTTTGGAGAGTTTTTATATGGGTATTGCGTTTCAGGTCTTCTGCAACCCAGCCTGTCCAAATCAAAAGAAAGAACGTTTCCATATTGAAATGGTAGTGATTTGCCGAGAATTTGAGCGTTAAAAATTCAGGCAAGTACTTTGTGGACAAAGGAAAGCACCTATGACTAGCTAGTAGAAATCGTAATATTGTTTTTTCTTCTCAAATTTCTATGAATATTATTTGCACAATGGAACTGAGGGAAGTCCACCGTATTCACCTGGATTTTGTGTTACACAGCTTTGCGGTGCCTGTTGGAAATCACTTGGTAAACCTCGAATTCAGAACTTTTAGGTAGTATTGATCGATTTACCCAATAATTTTAATAAAAAGTACATAATTCACCGGGCCCGAAGATTCTGTCTAATTGTTTTGTTCCCAAGTGTAGGACAAGATCCTTTTGGTTTTTACTGAAACAACCAGAAAGTGGTACGTTTTATTAAGATTTTCTCGGACAGATACCAAAATATCTGGGCTCTAGATCGCACAAAATCATTGTGAATGAAACTGATTCAGGCCTCGTTAGTTGACCTAAAACAACTGGATGCTCCGAAGTCGCACTGACCACAATTAATTGTACGTCCAATAGTACAATCACTTGTGCATGCCTTCTGAGACTGGTTGAACCAAGCACCGATTCACTATCCTAAAGTACACGCTATTACGACCACAACTAAACATAATAGATAGCCTAAATAAGACAGGAATAGGCAAAATAAAAAAACTGCTCTACTGGTGACGTTAGCTTAGTACACCAGCAGCTTGTGGCACGGGACCATTGCAACGCCGTGTCATCGGGGTGTTCTCGCGGATTTATGCTCTCGACATCTTTGGTCTGTCACATATTCACCGCTAAATGATGGTGTAAAAAATCTTCGCCTAGTTGACAGAACTGAAATATTTGCACGTAAACATTTCTTGGCTTTGAATTTTACCGAATCAGTTTTTCCAATCCGGATTCAACGAAATCTTTTACAATTTTTCTTCTGATCTTTGGAGTAGATTTTGCATGTATTGCCAAAAGGAGTTCGAACAAATCCATAAACTTTCAAAGCTAATGATCCTGTTCGAAATTTCCCCTGGATACAATGACTTCTGTTTGTAACATATCTCTGGAACGTATAACGACAGACCTAAATCTGGCACGCGTGTTCACGGCTAACTTGATCAAAATGACCAGTTTTCCTTTTTGTCATGTTTCCAAAAATACTCACGAAAGTAAATAGTTCACTGTTGAAGCCCAGTACAAATTGCCAATGCCATTTTCAAAGTTAACACAACTCCCGAGGTCATTTTCAGTAAGAGAAAAGATCCCTAAAAACTGGAGTGAATCGGTTATTGTACCGACTTACAAAAATGATGGTAGATCTTCACGTGAAAATCGCAAATAAGCTTATGTGATAATGATCTAATTCACACGGGTCGCGGTCAGTATCCTCCGCCGATTGTCTAGTACATGCAAAGGGTGTTTGTATAAGAATCCAGGGATTTTATTGATTAAATCTACATCCTCTCGCAAATGCCAGAAAATTAACGCGTGTCCAGTGGGTCCAGAACTTACTCTTTTCTTGGTCTGGAAACTGGGTTCAACTCAGTCGGTTGTGCAATTCCGTGAAGCGGCCTCTCATTGACGAGTGCCAGAGAAATTCATTTCAGTTTTTAATCTCTCTTCCAACAGCTGAAGTCGACTTCGTGCTTGCAGACCTGTTCTATCGGAATTCACCACCAGAAGCGGTGTTCATCATGGATGCGCCCTCCCACCTTCTCTTCTGTGCTTTGCAATTGAAATGATAGCAGAAATCTCCCCACTTCCATGCAAGAATAATGGTACTTATAGTTTCTCAGCAGTAAACTTTCTGATTTAGACCATACAGATCACATTGTGCAACTGAATGAAAACCCACGTAAGTTGCAGTTTCCTCTGAATCATTCAAACGATAGTGTAGGGATGATTTTTACACCTTCGAAGTGTAAAATGCTGTTGCAGTATTGGCTTGAAGCCGAACTTTATTCTTGTAGAGAGCAGAACTAGACGAGGTAGATAGGGTTAGTTATTTGAGCAGTTTTATCTCATATCGTGGTCATTAATCGGATGAAGCATCCCTTCGCATACGGGAGGTTCGACCTACTTTCACCAGTCTTCCGCATCTATGTCGGTTTGACAACTGGCTAAAAATCAAATATCGCGCGCACCCAGTAAGGTTGGCCCTGTTATACCCTTTCGAAATATGGCTGTTGGAGACAGAGGTACGGAAATTTTCGACGTTTGAAAATCGTTGTCTTCATGTTATTGATAGAATATGACGAAATTATTGTGTGAGTAACTCACAGAAACTCAAAGCAACTCAAAGGCGTGTGATCCTTGGCCTTAGGGTTCACTCTTCAGAACAGCCATTGAATCAGAATCGGTTAAGGTTGTTGGGGCATTTTAAACGGGGCCTTTATAAATTTAGTTTTGTTGCGCAGAATTTATTTGTTTAACCATCAAGTGGTTGCTGTAATATCTCGTTTGTCACGATCACTATCTCTAGAGCCTTTAGTCGTTCGTCCAGTCCTAATCAAACGAGAAAGATCAAATGGCATGTGGCCGCCCGACACGACAGTTTCCTTATTTGTCCTAATCAGATGTTTTATACAGGTTCACACATGATGGGGCTCACTAGCCGATTTCCCCCAGTCTAACGGGTTCATTGCCTATTCTTTGATCCTCATAGCAAATGCTGCCTCCGCTCTCCTCTGAGCGTGTCACAAATTAGACCACCTCCAATCAGTCCACAGACCAGAGTTCCCAGTTGGCCTCGTGCCAGCCTTTGGCTGGCAGTCGATCCAATTTCAAACCAGTATGTTGTTCACCTAACATCAAAGGCGTTTGTCCCTCAACTCTGCTCTTCTGGGCTTAAAGGTGCTTCACTTTTGTGCAATTGATGATGCAGAAACAAAGTGGCTGTGCACTTTTGGTATCTGCGGGTAGCCTCTCCGAACAGTTATTTAGCACAGTGGTCCTGAATGTCAGTGGCGTGTTCCAATAAACTCCATGATCTCCGATATTCTACTAGAAAATAAGTTAAATGCTTGCTTCTGAAGGCTTGCGGAGAGCAAACAAAGCGTCCAGCGGGATCGAAGCAGCTCTCATAAGTCACTCATTGATAAAATGTCTGTTGCCTTTATTCTGTTTGCTAGTATGTGGTGTCTCCTATAAAAGGTTAACGAGGTATCGCATCTGGTCTCCTGGAATTCATTCAAACATGGAGTCCCTCTCCCACAACAGGGAGGTTGGATGTATGTCAATACGAATGATATTACAGTTCGTTTTGATGAATACAATGTCTTCAGGGGCAACTGTCCTTCAAATTTAGGTTGTATGGTAACGTTTATCTGTGGCAGGTGATATAAATATTCTCATAAAAATACTATTTTAACAGTTCCAAGATTACCTGCACCTCAACCCGTCACAAATCGAGTTATCTCACTTCACTTCGGAATAGTACTTTTGTTAATATTCACATTGATTGTGATACCCAAGCGCACGAATTTAAACATTTTACAGATAAACTATCCAACCGTCTTGTTAGTCACATTGGTCATTATTTGCGCTTTCTCGACGATGACCTTAATGGGAGAGACACTTCTTTCTTATCAACCCTTAGTTTCCTCAGTCTCGTGCAGCTTCCTTGCTTTTCTTGACTTGGCTTTAGTTAACTTCCCCAAAATGTTCTCCGTCTATAGACTTGCTCTCACCGGAACATCTGATCATTGTACGTTATTTCTTCATCCCAGTGTTTACTTCCAACTTAATTCCATAACGCGATCCAAAATATCCAGCCGCATTGTGATTCGGAGTGTTTGCACTCAAATGAATATGAATATGCTGCGCGATATGTTAAGCCCCATTGACATTTCGGTGTTTCCTCCTCATGGTGAATCACACTGATGCGGGCACCTGTATGATCATCTTAACTTCGGCTATGATATATGCTGCCCCCTCTGAGAAATTATATCCCACCCGGCTTCATCAAACTAAATAAAAGGCATACAAGACTGGTTTGTTTCATGCCATCAAACGTGTCACTACAGCCATCAAACCAAAGATTAGATGGTCGAACGCACTGTGTACAGACGTTCTCAGTGGCGACAGAAGTCGCGGTTAGATTCGAGGAGTGCTGAGACAACCATGCGGCTCAAAACCTGAATAAAAACCCTGATGTCTAACAACTCAGCCATCGGTTTGCCAAATGTTGTAACCACCCATAACTTCCTTTCCCATTTATTGTTCACATCGAGGTCATCCATTCCCAGTCATTGCCAGATAATTTGAATGAACAGACCGACCAGCATTATCTCATTCCCTATCACAAAGCCCAGAATATCTTACATTTGTCCTCCAGCTGGTTACCTCATGTTTTCTCACTCGCAAGCTCTAATGCTTCTCAGTGTTCTTTCCTGGCTTGGAAGAGAAGAACTGTTCGGTTATTGTCGACACTGCGTCCACATTGCACTGGAATTAACAAGGAGATTTCATTATCCAAAAACCTATGGATGCTTGTAACAGATTCTTAGACCGTGTGCTGCTCAATACTAACCCTTCATGGAGCATTGTCCATGTCTTTTTCTAAATCTTCAACTCGACCCATAATCAGGCTCCTCCCTTCGCGTAGTAGGAGCCTTATTTCTTACCTTATTAGCTTACGAATAAATCGCGAACAGGTAACGAGTGAGCCCAGAGCTCACCTCCGGTTGTTGCGTAAATGTATTTTTGTTTTTATCTATTCTCCTTCACCACTGTTCACCTTATCAAAATGTGTTTTGTATGTCTGCATTCCCCACAGATATACTTTTTATTTGTACCACCTGAAAATTCTGTTGCCGAGTGCATAAAAGCATTGATTCGGCTCGACTTGACTTGGGCATTCTCAGACAACCATTGCTTCGTTGCGCTGTCTTCCCTGGCAGGTAATGGTTGGAGGATGGTTAAAGGTGGCCATTCCATGACATGGGAAAGGTATGAAGGCTTTAACCAGTGGACTGCCTCGTGTAGGTGCCGTTAGACTACCAGGCTATGACCCATGAGAACTCACAAAAAAGCCTTCCTTGGACACAGAAGGTGATGTGAGCTAGTGCCGCAACCATTGGTGTTCTGCATTCGAAACTTTTCCTCTTATGTGTAGCTCTGCAACTTATCATTTTCCACTCCGTCTTTTACTAGTCCTCGTTTGTTGTCCACTTTCGGCTAGTTGGTCCCGCAAGATAGTAGCCAAAAACCCGAGCAAGTTGGTGCAAATTTAACGGTTCCAAAAACCGAGTAATTAGATCGCCTAAAACGGAATTGGACTGGTCTGGAACAAATCAGTGTTCAAACCTAGGTTCTCGCATAACAGTGGCAAATCATAACGAAACTTAATTTCCATTGCTTTAGCTCGCAAAAATAATCCAACCCAAATTCTTCTCGAGATTCTTTGTCTAACAATGTATTGCTTCCACTTCTGAGTGCCAGTATTGCGTGGATTATTGATAAGAGATTTAAAATCATGCGTTAAACTCTAATCACCGGACTGTTTGATTTTGACTAATACGTTAGATTACCAACCCACTGATTTATTTACACCTGGAATGCATGCTCCAATTTCAAAGCCAAGCGGTCGTATGTCTTGCCATATCCGTTAAAGGCCAAGATATGCCTCTCCAGTCAACATTTCATTCCGTTCAAGCAAACCACAAATCAAGCCGACCATTGCCCCCAAAGGAACTGTTCACCACAGGGGACAAACTTTACGCTTCTTCAGAAATTCCCTTTCACTTCGTGTTCTTGCCCCTGGTCTTGTTTTGGAATCCCCTGCTCATGATAATTTTCAGAATTGGTTTCACAGGAGACGGGAGCCAAACGCAATTCTTTGATGTTGCTGCCCATTCAGAAACACCAGTTCATCTCAGAATGGGTCATTTCTTCCGCCCATATACTGAAATCTCCAAGGAAAAGACGGAAGGGAAGCCACTCACAAAATCCCGTAATAAAGCAAGCGTGCGGTATAATTTGTCAACCAATAGAATGGTGAAATCAAATGCAACAACATTTCAATTCGCCAGCTAACTCGTATATTTCCCAGCTACTAAGAACTGGAAAACCAAAACGCCTCGACATTTTATTCGCCAGCCCAACTTCCGCGTGGAATGGTAATATGTCCGGATCCCTATGGTTAACGCATTCGACTGTTGTGTGGCGGGAAAAAGGAAACGGCGAAAAAATTTCTGCGGATAACGACAGCGATCAATCGTGGCTTTCATCATCTGGGCTTTTTCACGTACCGGCGCAGTTCAGTCTTGGGGACCAGTTGCAATTCATATGGGGGACAGCGGCTGCACGTTTTCCAAGGAAAATGATTGGTGCTAGGGGACCTTCTACAGCACCCACTCAAACTTACCCCAGCAGTCTCACCCTCAAGCTCTTTTAAAGGCATGAGGCTGTGGGGGCTTTTGGACGGATGGCATTTCAGTTCTCTGATTGATCGTCATTAAGCTTCATCTTCCTCCCTAACCGTTCACCAGTTATTCCCAACTCGAAATCCCGGCCACCTTCTTATTCTGCTTTGGCAATAAACGGCTCTTTCAACTCATCGCCTAACATTCTTCATGGTCTTAAACTGGACGGGGGAGTGCATATACTTAAGTGCCTGTGTATTCTCTATGTTATCCTCCGCTCTCCTAACGTACCCCTTTTCTGTTTCCTATAGATTTAAAACACGGTCCACTTGGGACCGGCGGCCGTTTCGCTCCCTCATTCACCCACATTGGGCAAGTATCCATAAATTGCCGATCGATGAAACTCTGTCCGTTGCGCCTTCGTAATATTTCGTCGGCATTTTGATTCAGACCCCACGGCTTTCTCACTTTCACCCGCCCAGGCGGGAAATCATTTGATATTGGCCCCGGCCTTCTATTACCAATGGCCCCGTACTGATTACTTTACTAACCGATCCATGTGCAAACGCACGAATGACCGTTTAAAAAATTTTCAAAAACCCGTTGGTTATCAACTTCGGGCGTGGCTTCCACGGCTGCTAGTTCTTCACCGTTTGTCTTACTCAGCTTACATTCAGTGAACTTATCAAAACTAGCTCCCCGCTGTCAACCGGTTTTGCTTTATGCTGAAAATGTTGCCCTCTCTCAAGCCCGTTCTGGAGCAAGCAACGATGATTTGTTCAAATGGTCTTTTCCAACAAACAATATCTGTTTATGATTTTCGTGCACGAGCTTCGTTTAAATCTCAACACATCTAAGGTTGTTTTGATGTCTGTTCCCTCTCTCGGGCACCTCCGGTCAGCCTACCAGCCGAGAACGTTTTCCATCAACTCAGAATCACACTTTCAAGGGTATAGATCTCTGTGGAAATATCTAGGGAGTTTAACTACTGTATAAAAAATCTCTGAAGTGGATTCCCTCAATTTTCTATCTGTGTAAAAAGGAATCCCTCCGACCGGTATGATTTATATCAAATCAGGGAAATCTTCGACCACTGCAAGGGTTGAAACCAAGCACCATTCTCCCGGGACGTTATGTATACCCAAATGAAACCAGCACGGACCGCGACAGCCATGCAATTAGCCGTAACGAGGACGAGTTCCTTTGATAGTTAGGTAATCTAAGGAAATTTACCAAGACCAAGGTGAAACAGAGGTCAGCACGTTATGAAGGTTCGAAACGCTAAACGCCCCGGGTATCCGGATTCACTCAACTGCCGGGTCAAACTGGTTCGCGTTTAGCAGGCCCTCATTAGCCACAACCTCCGTTGTACGCCTACGGCAATAATTAAGCTAAAACAGGAAGATCCCAAGAGTGCTGTGCTGGCATATTCAGGCACATATAGCGAGGGGATTCTGGGGTACCATAAACCTATCAATTTCAGTATCACCAACCCAAAGTCAGTGGGACAGAAGTCATGTCACCGTTAGATAGATACGCCTCTTTTTCCGGTTTTTTGCCAGGTTTGATGAAATAAAATTCGTCACTTTCCATCACAAATCTCACCAATCCAAACCGAAAAGCTACTTCCAATTTAAATGAAAGATAATTTTCTAGATGTAGATTTATAAAGTTTATAAGATTTAGACAAACTTTTGGTTGAACCTACCTAAATATGGGGTGCTGCGAATGCATGGCTATAGAGAACCTCCATAGTTAAGATATTTTCCCACTAATATTCACGATGCGATTCACCGAATGGTGGTCGTTCAGAGTCGGATTTATACTACTTGTGGTTCCACGTGTAGTATATACGCATTTTTTTTGGAGCCCCCCATACAAGGTCTAACGTGTGGTGCGGGTGTGATTCTAGAGTAAAACCAGTGTCTGAAACCTGTAAAAGTGATCTCGCTTGTGAGGCGTGATCTTTCTGAGAGAGGTTTGTACACCTTTATGACGATAGCCGATAGTGGGAATTATGTGAAAATCGCTCTGGCCACCGAAAGCGCTCGTGTAGGTATTCCCGTAAGATTGGGCCGTTCATTGCTCTGTCTAGTTGTAGAATAGCCGTCATATTGCTCTCTCTGCACGGATACAACTAGAGCGCTTCTTGAGAACCCGCCTTGCTTGGTCGTGAAGTAAGAAGCGCGATGTAACCCCCTAAAAAGGTATGTCGTAGATGTATATATCCGCCGCCCACCAACATGTTTGAGATACGTGGGTTTAAGTAAGCGCAAAATAGATAGTTTTCCTCGAGAGAGAGAATGATTAAAAGGTGATTAGGTATCAGAGTATCTGATACTTAAAGGTATTAAACAGGTGTGAGAGAGTGGAGGATGTCGCTAATAATGGTACAGAGATACTTTGGGGATAGCCAGATAAATATGCCCAAACCGGGGACTAAAAAAGTTTCGAATGCAGAACACCAATGGTTGCGGCAATTGAATTGTATCATGTTCGAATGTGGAAACCTACTGTATAAGTTAATGAAATAAAAGTTTTCTTTGGTTGTGCCAAGGAAGGCCTTTTTTGTGAGTTCTCATGGGTCATAGCCTGGGTAGTCTAACGGCCTACACGGAGGGCAGTTCCACTGGGTTAAAAGCCTGCATACTTTCCATGTCATGGAAATGGGCCCCACTGTAACCATCCTCCAACCATACCTTGCCCAGGGGAGACAAGCGGGAAACGAAGCAATGTTGTCTGGAGGAATGCCCAGTTCGAGTGCGAGCCGAATCAATGCTTGTAATGCACTCGGCAACAGTTTCATGGGTGGTAACAAATAAAAAAGTACTATCTGATGGGGGATTGCCAGACATACAAACACATTTGAAAGTGAACAGTGGTGAAGGAGAAATGAGATTAAAACAACAAAAACATTACGAACAGACCGGAGGTGAGGCTTGGGGCTCATCGGTTAACCTGGTTCGCGATTTATTCGTAAGCTAATAAGGTAAGAAATAAGGCTCCAACAACGCTTGTGTTAATTTAATATCTTATATCATTCGACAATAATACCATTATTCTTTGCATGGAAGTGGGAGATTTCCTGCTATTTGCATTTCAATTGCAAAGCACAGAAAAAGGTGGGAGGGGCGGATCCATGAGTGAACCACCGGCTTCTGTGGTGGAATTTCCGAATAGAACAGGGTCTGGCAAGGCACGAAGGTCGACTTCAGCGGTTGGAAGAGAGATTAAAAACTGAAATGAATTTTCTCTGGGGGCCACTCGTCAATGAGAGGCCGGCTTCAGCAGGGAATTGCACAACCGGACTTGAGTTGAAAACCCAGGTTTTCCAGAACAAGAAAAGAGTAAGTTCTGGGACCCATGGACAGCGCGTTTAATTTTCTGGGCATTTGCGAGAGGATGTTAGATTTAATACATATAAAAATCCGCCTGGATTCTTATACAACACCATGTTGCATGTAACTAGACAAATCGCGGAGGATACGTGGGAACCGCGACCCCGGCCGTGTGAATATTAGATCATTATCAATGAAAGCTTATTTGCGATTTTCACGTGAAGCTACCATCAATTTTTGTAAAAGTCGGTACAATAACCGGGATTTCACCCCAGTTTTTAGGGGATTCTTTTCTCTTACTGAAAATGAGCCTTCGGGGGTTTTGTAACTTTGAAATGGCCATTGGCATTTGTACGGGGCTTCAACAGTTGGACTATTTACTTCGGTGATAGTTATTTTGGGAAACATGACAAAAAGGGGAAAAACGGGTCATTTTTGATCAAGTTTATGGCCGGTGAACACGGCATGCCAGGATTGTAGGTCTGTCGTTATACCGTTCCAAGAGAATTAATGTTTACAAACCAGAAGATCATTGGATCCACGGGAAAGTTTCGAACAAGGGATCATTACTTTGAAGTTTATGGATTTGTTCGAAACTTCCTTTGGCAATACATTCGCAAAAAGTACTTCCAAATCAGAAGGAGAAAATTGTAAAAGATTTCGTTAAATCCGGGATTGGGAGAAAACTGATTCGGGTAAAATTCAAAGGCCAAAGAAATGTTTACGGTGCAAATATTTGCAGTTCTGGTCAACTAGGCGGAAGATTTTTTTACACACCATCATTAAGCGGGTGGATATGTGACGGGACCCCCAAAGATGTTGAGAGCATAAATTCGCGCTCCGAGGAATACCCCCGATGACACGGCCCGTGTGCAATGGTCCCCGTGCCACAAGGCGTGCTGGTTGTACTAAGCTAAAACGTCACCAGTGAAGAGGCAGTTTTTTTATTTTGGCCATTTTCCTGGTCGTTATTTAGCATCATTATGTTTAAGTTGTGGTTGGTAAATAGGCGTGTACTTTAGGATAGTGACATCGGTGCTTGATTTTCAGACCAGTTCTTCAGAAGGCATTGCCACCAAGTGATTGTTACTATTGGACGTTACAATTTAATTGTGGTCAGTCGACTTCGAAGGGCATCCAGGTTGTGTTTTAGGTCAACTAACGAGGCCTGAATCAAGTTTATCATTCACAATGATTTTGTGGCGATTCTAAGGAAGGCCCAGATATTTTTGATCGTCCGATGAAAATCTTGGATAAATACGTCCCACTTTCTGGTGTTGCAGTTTTAAAAACCAAAAAGGAGTCTGGGTCCCTACCCTCGGAACAAAATAATTAGACAGAATCTTCGGGGGGGGCCCGGTGATTATCGTAACTTTTTATAAATTATTGAAGTCAAAATCGGATCAATTACTACCTAAAATTTGCTGGAATTCGACGGTGTAACCAAGGAGTGATTTCCAAACAGGCACCGCAAAGCTGTGTTAACACGAGAAAGGTCGCGCAGGGTGTGAAACGGCGTGGGACTCGCTCAGTTCCTTGGTGGCAAATATAATTCAAGATTTATTTGGTTTTTGGAGAAGGAAACAAAAAGCAATATGTGGACGGGGTGTTATGCGTAAAGCTAGTCATAGGTGCTTTGCCTTTGT